>VZTY01031423.1:0-36695 GCA_013400935.1 Turnix velox
GGAAAAAAGGAGAAGGGGGAAAATGAGGAGAAGGGAGAAAACAAAAGAAAAAAGGAGAAGGAAAGAAAAGAAAGAAAAGGAGAAAAAAACCCAGAAGAATACAGAAGGAAAAAAATTACAAAAGAAGGTAGAAAAAAGAAAAAGAACAAAAGGAAATGGAAAATCTTTTGCGTAAAAATGTTACTTTTGTTATGAAAAAAAGACCAACCAAATCGAAAGGTAGAAATTCTTCTGCCTCAAACTATATTATATTAATGTGGCTCCACAACAAAGCCTGTTGCTACGTTGTATAAATTAACTTTCATTTTCTGGAGACAGTAAGTGCCGGGTGTTTTGTCTAGCTATATGGACCATGAACGACGGAGCAATTTCACAGCATTCCCTTCATGCACAAAAAATACCCCCCCTGCATACTATTAATATATCCTGACTAGATTAAAAGTCTTGCAAATGATTTTGCCTGAAATGCCTTAGTCTCAGATCTTCTTCAGGGAAATATCTTCAGCACCAATTACTTTAATTGACGTGGAAGCCAAGAGAATAGCAGCAAAGAGACAGAGCTGACTGGGAAAGGCCCCATTTCCACGTTTGCTCACATGTCCTGGGCACTTTTTGTGATTAATATTTGCAGCTTTCCCCACCCTAACTATTTCTATTACTACCACTTCACGGATCTGTTGAAACTTTAAATCATGGGAGACCAGTGGAGTAAAATTTAATGGGTTTATCAGCAGCACAGCCCCGTTTGCTGTCCCCAAATAGCTGGTATGCTTTTGAACAATTTTTAGCACACCACGATTGTTTTTCTCCACCCTCCAGGGAGGAAACAAAGACAGCAAATTTTACCTACACAGAGCGATAAAAAAACTGTGAAATCTTCTGTTTTCCCATTCTCACTTCCCCCTCCATGCCCTCCAGAAGTAACTGGAGCCTCCCATCCCATCAAACCGGTGACAGTTTAGGGCCCCTGTGAAAGGGGGGTAAAAGGGAAGAAAAAAAAAAAAGTAAAATAAGAGCTGTTTCAACCTTGGGAATCATGTGGAATCCACATAATTTACTATTTCCTGTGATTCATCAAACTTCCTTCTTCCCAAGAGTAATTGGTCACCACTTATTTATACACCACAGAGAGGCTTAACTCCAAAGGTCAGTCCAAGATTAAAAAAAAGCAGATCATTTGTTTGAGAAATCTGGGTGGTTGGGATTTTTTTTTTTCTTTTGGCGGTGCTGGGGTTCTGCTTTGCTTGTCTTTTTTATTATTATTACCATCATTATTATTTTTTTAAGGTGTAAAATAAAACAACCAACATTTTTGGATCTGTCAGAAAACACATGTGTTCCCATAGCTGAAGTAGTACCATGCAATAGACTTTGGATGGAGAATCTATAGGAAATATTTTTTAGGAAAAAGGACATTGAGCTGTTGGAGAAGGTCCAGAGGAGGGCCATGAAGATGATGAGAGGGCTGAAGCACCTCCCTTATGAGGACAGGATGAAGGAGTTGGGCTTGCTCAGCCTGGAGAAGGCTCGGGGGGGACCTCAGAGTAGCTTCTCAACATCTGAAGGGGGCTACAGAAAGGCTGGGGTAGGACTTTTNGTCCCTTCCAACCCATAAGATTCTATGATTCCAGGAAAGAAAACAGCTTGCACATATAATATGCTGAGGACTAGGAAAACTGGAAGCAATGAGACACAGCATCACACTCTCCTTGGCAACTTCTTTCACAGATTTTAAAAGAAAAGGATGTTCCACATATGGACCAGTCATGCCTTGACACCCATGCAGATGGGCCCTACGTCAGTGTGGAGAATACTTTTATCAGGAAGAGCGTCTGTGTGGTTTTGTGTTTACAAAGCAAAACATTTGGCACAACAAAAAACCCTTTTCTCTTTACCATAATAAGTAAAGGAAAAGCAATTGCAAAGCTGGAAGCCCAGAGGAGAGAAAGAAACATGACAAGCTAGTCCTCAAGCTCCAAATTTCAAACCAAACTGCCATTCTAACATTAAAAACCTACTTTAAGACTTGCTGTTCTCATATCCAAGAGATCAGAGAATTGAATACCTCCACTAGCTAAACTTCTGCCCACTTCCAATTTTCTCTTTGCACCTTACAGCCCTATAAACCCTGCCTAGACAGAGGTGTGAAGCAGTATAAAAAGTCAATGCTTGACTAGGTTAATGCCACCTAAACTGCAAAACACAGCTTGTGAGAACAACTAATATTACCCACGTTAAAGGTTTTCAGCAATTAAATGCTGAGACATAAAAGCCCCAATCAAAAGGAAATCTTATATATGTGTACATATAAGCTTGAATGAACACTTGTAACAGCTTCCATGAGAATACAGCATGTGTCATAGCTGACATAAAGAGAGAAACTAATTCAGCCCATTTAAGAATTACAAATGCAGCCCAGCTCTCATTGTAGGAAATAATTAAAGCATATCAAATGTATTTCATTACTCTAACAGGAAAATAAAAGAACCTAATAGAAGTTGAGCCAATTGTTACTGAACAACCAGATATTTTCTAACCCTCTTACAGATTCCAAAGATCGCCTTTATGGGGAGGCAAAGGAATTCCAAACATCCTTGCAGGGCACTTTGCCCCAGGCATTAACTGAAATTCCCACCATGATCCAGACAGTGAGAAAAAGAAACTGGTTTCTATTTTTTTTTCCATTTATATCCATATGTTCACATATATAGATAGAAAAAACATACCTAACTACCAAACAACAGGTAGTCTATTGCATTTCAGATGAAGAGGAGAGATGGAATTAACTGCAAAGAATATTTAGTGCCTCAATTATGATTTTAAATATGATCCTTTGAGACAAAACAGCACATAAAGAAGTCCTTAGAGGTTTAGGAAAGAAATCATACTTAATTGCTTTTGTTTAGCTCAGGTTTTGTTTCTTTTTTCACCTTTTTTTTTTTTTTTTTTTAGGAAATACCTGGTGTCTGAAAAAATCCAGGAATGTGAGACAAAGCCTCAAAGCTTTCCCTTTTTCAGCTAAAACACTTGTTAGTTTGTTTTTTTTTTTTCCTCCCTTTACTATTTCCATGTACCTGCCTAACACTGGTCAGATGTATGGGCAAGATCATAGCCATTTTTTCAAATTAGTTCAAAGTACTTCTCCTACTCTAAATTAATCATTTTAATTATGCTGTCAACAGCTGCATCAGGGTTTCAAATCAAATCTGTTCGTTAATGAGATCCTGTTGCCATTCTTTTTTTTTTTTTTTACCCAATATCCTTCTTAAATAGCTAAACTACGCATTAGGATATTTTACTACGGACAGATCTTCATCTAGAGAGTCACTTTAATTTAAAGAATATCCTCTGAATTCCAACTCGAGGAGTAAGGAAAATAAGAAAACACCACCAAACAAACCCCAGAACTCTCCTGGAAGTCCTGGCTCAGAAATACAGGGATTTTTTTTTCTGTTACATTTGAGTTCTCATAAAAGCACCAAAGGAAAAATCAGATTAAATGGAAGTATAGGAAAAAAGGCAGACAATATTCAGCAAAAAAACCCCCACCACACTGTAAGAATTTACTCCTTTTCTTTTTCCTGCACCCCTTCCTGCTTCTGCATTAACTTCTGCCGATTTAGAACGGTTTTTGTGAATTTTGATGCAACAAAAATACGCCCCGGTAAGGTCACGATTTTCCTGGGAGGTTTTTTTCCTCCCATCCTCGATGTTCTTTTAAAACCTTACAAAAGAGCCCGGAGACAAGACTGTCAGGTAAAATTCACAGAACAAAAGAATGCAAATCGCCACCTATTACCTCTCAGGCACATTTCAAATAACCAAAAGAAGTCGAGATAAATGATAAGATTCCAGTCAATGGCTCATTTCTGCTATAACCAACCACACAATCCTAAAAGGAAACACACTGCAGTTAAGCCAGAGGTGATTACTGGAGAAGAAAAATACAGTTACCTTTTAACCGTGGAAAATAATAACATTCACAGATCAAAACCATGCTATTAGACTCCCCGACTGGCTGCTCTCCATGTCTTCTCAAAAGCACCTAGAAGTATCCATACCTCACGTTTTCTTTCCCACTTCAGCTTCCATAAATCATCGACTGGTTTGGATTGGAAAGGGCTTTAAAAATCACCTGGTTCCAACCACTCTGCCATGGGCAGGGACACCTCCCACTACATCAGGTTGCTCAATGCCTCATTCAGCCTGGCCTTAAACTCTTCCAGGGAGGGGGCATCCACAACCTCTCTGGGCAACCTGTTCCTATGTCTCACCACCCTCACAGGACAAAACTCCTTCCTTATCTCCAGCCTAATTTGACAGTGTCAAGGATGAAAAGCCTTTCAGCTAATAAAAACTTGCAGGAGGAGAGGTTTCCTTGCTGCAAACTATCAAATGAGGAAGATGGTAGGGCTGAGGACCTAAAAGAAGCAACCAACCTAAAACAACAAAGAGAACAAGCAACCTTTGCTTTCCTTCCCCATTTAGAAACAGAAATTACCTACCCAGGAAACAGACAAGTTTCAAATTTCAAAGAGGATACATAGTATTTTTACCTTAAAAATACAGTATTTTTACCTTAAGAATAATATAAATAAAACCAAACCAGTTGTCTTGTAAAAACAATAACCCGTACTGCACCTAAGTCCTCTGAGTATTCCACTGGAAAGCATTTTATAATGCATTGAACCTATTGAACAGTAAGGAGAGGACTAGGAGTAAATGAGACCACCAGTATCAGCTAGCTCATAATCATGGTTGGAACTAGATGATCTTTAAGGTCCCTTCCAACCCAAATTATTCTAGGTCTCTATGATTACCCATGCAAAATAATATGCAGGAAAATTCTGTCTCCTCGAAGTCTGGCCTGGATTGTAACATATTTTCTAGCTAAACATCATCAGAGCAATCCAACAGATTTATAAGATGTATTCTTAAAAGCAACATTAATTTACAAATTACTCTGCTTAGTGCTTTATAGCAAGGTTCCAAAGTAAAATTTTAATTTAAATGCAGATAGTAAAACGGTCGAAGTATTATTTTAGCAACTTCATCTGCAAGGAATTCATCCCCTCTCCAATATCATAAATTTTTTTTTAAGTTCTTGTAGGCTGAAACTGTGCCTAGCAATTATTTAAGAAATATGACTCAAGAATCTATATATAGTTTATAAACATTGCTAAAATGTTTGCCAGCAAAATATTAAAGCCTTTTGACTTCTCCCATAATATAGTTAGATTTCTGCTTTGGTTTTTTCGGTGATGGAAAAGAATTTTTTCCCTTAAGACAAGAGATAAAAGTTCAAAGGACAGGTTCCGTCCTGGTTTCCATCAAGCAGTTGTGGGTAAATCTATTTCACTCAGATGACATTTCCCCCTCAAAGAAAACAACTCCTGCTTTTTATGCCATGAAACTACTTTTCCCACCATGGATTTCCACTGCATTTTTCTTTTATGGAACACAAAATCCAGTAGCAGCCTCCAGAAAAGTTGGGGTAGGACATTTTAAGAGGGTCTAGGATGGCAGGACGAGGAGTAATGGATGCAAACTGGAAAAGGGGAGATTTAGGCTGGAGAGAAGACCTGAAGAGGGCCTGCAGAAAGGCAGGGGTAGGACTTTTTAATAGGATACAGGATGGAAGGACTAGAAATATTGGATGTAAATTGGAAGAGAGTAGATTCAGGCTAGATATAAGAAAGAAATTCTTTATGGTGAGGGTAGTGAGACACTGGAAGAGGTTGCCCAGAGAGGTTGTGGATGCCCCCTCAATCCCTGGAGGTGTTCAAGGTCAGGCTGGACGAGGCACTGAGCACCCCTGGTCTAGTAGGAGGTGTCTCTACCTATGGCAGGGGGTAGGAACTTGATGATGTTTAAGGTCCTTTCCAATCCAAACTATTCTATAATTCTATCTTTAAGCTCCCTTCCAATCCCAAACCATTCTATGATTCTATGGCTCTATTATATGCCTTGCATTTCACCTTCCTTTACTGCACAGGTTAATTAGTTTCTATCTCCAGGCTTGGTTTCTTCTTTGCTATGTCCTTCCCATGCAAATGCTGAGGTTAGTCAGAGGCTGGGAAGTGAAATAAGGGGAGGGGTGTGCTTCTCTCTCCTCTCAACAGGAGACAAAAAGCCACGCAATAGGATGAATCATAAGACCTTTCCACCGTTTCTAATTATAACATCTTATGTCCAAGTAATGCTGACACAGCCTTTTCTTTCCAAATTACCATTTTGGATGAACTGTGGGATTTTTAGAGATGGTGGAAGGATACCAAAAGAGGACAAGGAGCAAGCAGCATTACTGCATGTGTAGAACAGGCTGGCACAGCCAAAGCAATAAATACAAGATAGAAAAAAGGGAATTAAATGTATGCATCATTAAACGGTTTATTTTATGCAAGACAGTTTCAATAAATCAGAATTTTAACAAAAAAAAAAAAAAGCTCATCTCTCATGACCATAAGTCATGTTCATATTATTTCCCCACACGTTACTTCTTTGTGTATTTAGGATGAATTAAACATTTGTTGGCTAAAAAAACGTGAAGTGTTTGACTTGAGGTGTCAGAGGACAAGAACCTCAACTTGAGCCAGCAGTGTCTGCTTGCAGCCTTGAAGCCAACCCAGTCCTGGGTTGCATCAAGAGAAGTGTGGCCAGCAGGTCAAGTGAGGTGATATTGCCCCTCTACTCAGCTCTGGTGAGACCCAAACTAGAGTTACTGTGTCCAGATCCGAAACCATCAACATAAGAAGGACATTGAGCTGTTGGAGCCGGTCTAGAGGAGTGCCACGAAAATGACCAGAGGGCTGGAGCACCTTCCTTCTGAGGACAGGCTGAGGGAGTTGGGGTTGCTCAGCGTGGAGAAGAGAAGGCTCAGGGGGGACCTCAAAGTAGCTTTTCAATACCTGCAGGGGCCTCCAGAAAGGCTGAGGTAGGGCTTTTTAATAGGGTCCAGGATGGCAGGACCTCAGAGTAATGGATGCAAATTGAAAGTGGGGAGATTTAGGCTGGATAGAGGAAAGAAGTTCAGGTGGCAAGCTGAACTAATTTATTTGCTTGGAAAATGAAGTAAGATAGAACCAATTTTATTAAAAATGCATTCCCACCGCAGAAATCTTCCTCCAAGCCTCACTTCATACCACAATCTTCATGTAAATTAAAAAAAAAAAAAAATTAAAAAAACAATTTACAAAACCCAAGTGAGCGCGTGCTAACATCTGGAATTAGCTTTTAACTAAGTAAAGGACCTGGGAAATCAGATCCAAAAAAATATTTCACTGAAAAAAAACCTGTCAGAAATTGGTTCTTGTCCGGTGCTAAAGCTGCAGGTGTGCGGATACACAGAACCATAGGGTTGGTAGGGACCTTCAAAGGTCATCTAGTCCACCCCCCCGCAGTGAACAGTGACATCCTGCACTAGTCTCAGTAAGCCTGGCCTTGGATGTTTCCAGGGATGGGGCCTCCACCACCTCTCTGGGCAACCTCTTCCAGTGTCTAACCATCCTCATGGGGAAGAAATTCTTCTAATCTCAATCTTGCTATTCTAGTTTCAAACCACCACCCCTTTTCTTATCACTCCTTGCCCTAACGAACAGCTCCATCCCCAGCTTTCCACTCATGCTGTAGACTTTTCGTGCTTCCCATCACATCCACACATGTGCCTACACAATTATATACGTAATAGCTTAATTGATTGAGTTACAGTTAGTAGCTTTTAACAAAGCAACTATTGATGTATTTCTACAGCACAAAACCCTTCCGAGGTGGGTTATTTCTCAATTATCAAGGCACGCTTCACGTCTTCCTCAAACTCCATTGTTCGGGGTTTCCTCCACACCCCATTCCCAGTATCACTGGCCACTCTTTGTCCTGTAATTATTTTTCCACCCAGATAATTCAGCATTATGGAAGTTGCCAGACTGATGTTATACAAGTCACAAATTAAGAAAAAAAAACCCTAAAGTTTAGCCAAACTGAGAGTTGTGTAGTCACCCTGTAAATTAGGGGAAAGCACAGGAGTTCAGTGCCACTGGGAGGAGTTACTTCCAAGAATCAGGGTGTAAATTAGCAAAAGTCTTATTAGCAATATGGAGCAGTCAATTGCTACTAAGCATGAATGCTGGGGTTGTGTTTATCTTCATTTCCAGCAATCCTGAGCAAAATGTTCCTTAAATATTTAATACCGAAATTCACAAGCAGGCATCCACAGACCTTAATTGTTATCTCTACCTCCATTGTTATCCAGAGAATGTTTTGATGTGTGCAAAGTGTTGCTTTACCAACTGCAGCTTAAGAAAGAAAAAAAACTATTATTATATCACAGAATCATAGAATGGTTTATGTTGGAAGGGATCTTCAAGATCATCTAATTACAATCCCTCTGCCATGGGCAGGGACACCTCCCACTACACCAGGTTGCTCAGTGCCTCATCCAGCCTGGCCTTAAACACCTCCAGGGATTGAGGGGGCATCCATAACCTCTCTGGGAAACCTGTTCCAGTGTCTCACCACCCTCACATTAAGAATTTCTTTCTTGTATCCAGCCTAAATCTCCCCTCTTCCAATTTGCATCCATCACTCCTAGTCCTGCCACCCTCGACCCTATTAAAAAGTCCTATCCAGCCTTTCTGTAGCCCTCTTCAGCTTCTGAGAAGCTACTCGGAGGTCCCCCCTGAGCCTTCTCCTCTCCAGGCTGAACCCCAACTCCTTCAGCCTGTCCTCATAAGGGAGGTGCTCCAGCCCTCTCATCATACAGGGTAACTTCCTTCAAAATCCAAAGAGCAGCACATCGCTGCTTGTAGTTCAGCAGCCCTGATTAAGCAATTCCCCATTATGGTCACACATAAAGAACTGAAGACTTTGTTACCAATAAATTCTGAAAAATACATTTTTCTGTATATTTGCCTGGCTCATTCACTATTTCAGCCTGGACTATAGAGTCAGGCAATATATAATCATCCACTGAGTTTAAGGTGGTTTTTTGTCACCCTTCAATAAGCCACGTTAGAAGTAGTGAATAGCAGACTGGCAAAGCTTTATTTTCCCCACACTGCACTTCTAAGGAGCTCTCAGCAATCATGATGCTCCAAATACTCTAGTCCTAGCCTTATATCTTGACCCTAATTAAATATAGCACTTTTTTCCAGCCTATGCTCACTTTAAAAAGGGTTTTCTGAACCTGCATCGTACAAAATCAGCTCCTCCTTGCAGAACTGAACATTTTGCATCTCAGAGTCTGGAAGCATCAGGGTGGGGGTGGGGAGAGCAAAGCAGCCTAAGATGCAGTCATACATCACTTAGAAAGAGCAGATGAGGAGACCAGAAATCACATCCACGTGCTGCAATCAAGATACAGAATCTTCAGTAGTTATCCTTCCTGGCAATTTTTCCTTGCAGTCATTCTCCCATAATTGTTCAAACTGTTCCCAAAAGTGAAGTGCAAGGGTAAGATCATCACATCACTCCAGATCCATTCAGTTGAGCATGTGCCACATAAAAACAGTGGCTTATTTTTTTCACGATTTCCCAGCTTTTCAGTATTATTCCCAGAGGAATTTCTGTAGAGACCCTTTTCTCATCAGAATATACGAAGAAACAACAGAAAGGATAAGCTAATGCAAAGAAGGGAAGATAGAACCCATCTAGATTCCCATGGCCCAGACAGGAGCCTAGAGATGGAAGAACTATCACTTCCCATGCTCCTGATGAGGCTGTGACTGGGAACATGAGTTAGGATCACAGCCCAGTTGCTCCAAGCAGAAAAGAACCTTCGAATTTCACCCACTTCTGCAGATTAATGAAGTGAGAACATAACTTGGGTGCTTTCAGGAATTAATTGATCTGCTGAAAGCACCTATCTCAAAACATATAATTCTGGATTATTTTCTTGTCTTTTCCACCTTATGAAAGCCTGAAATTTTGTGTGCCTCTGTTTTCATCCTTGAAGGAAACATAACGGGCCTCCAAGACCTAGGGAGGATTCAGGAATCACACCATGATAACACATGAGGAACCAATATCTCCTAAACTCTTAGCTGGACCACATGGTTTGAGATGTGCTATGTAAGAGGTGTTATTACTATAATTTCTCTTCTGTGCCAGACAAAACACTTTGAATTGCAGCTTTCCTTGTTTACATGAAAACAAGGAAATAAGCTTTCTATCAGTGCTATCTAGGGAAGGCACAAAGGAGACCCTAGAAGACAAGCTGAGTTTGCCACAACCTACAGAAACATCCTTGAAGTGGGAAGTGTTGCTTATAGGTATCTTGAAACTTCCCTCTATCTATCCAATTATAATTCCACCTACTATATATATTAGTACACAAACACTCCCACTTCTTTTTTTACAGTTGTTATAGATACTGATTATGTTACATTAAACATTTATATCCTCACATACAGCAAAAAAAATCCATACATAATTATTACATTGTATACAGCAACACATTTCCCATTCTCTGCACACAAACACACATAACAGGATGAAAATTATTTCCTTGACATTTTAATACTGCTTTATCAACATAATTCATGTACTTGTGCAACTCCTCTGTCACTGTCTGGCTTTCCTTTTAAAGGACTCAGTGTCAGATACATTGTATGAAGAAGCCTGTGCTTTTATGGTTGGTTCACTTTTGGTGATGGTGCTTGGTTTTGGGTTGCTTGGATCTTTTAAAAAAAATTAAAATATTATACAGAACAAGTACATTAAGGAACAGAAAACACTGTAATTTAATTGTGATAGCAAACAGGAATACTTTGGAGTTAACTGTACTTATGTTTTCTGGGGCAACTCAAACACTGAAAAGCCAGAATCCTCACAAAGTGAGAAAACATTATATTTTCAAATGAGAAGACAGAAAATAAAGATGAAATGACTTCCTCTGCCTATGGCAGGGGGGTTGGAACTAAATGATTCTTAAGGTCCCTTCCAATCCAAACTATTCTATGATTCTATGACTCCTCAAGGCTGCTGATGGGCAGGAGAGTCAGCCCTTCAGCCATTTGATATTTCCTCTCACAAGAGACAGACTGTCTCCTCATTGGCTGAAACAGGTCTATTTTGGAGACAGTTAAAACTATGGATTCAGTTGAAAACCAGGGGTTTTTTTATTTGGCTTGCTGAGTTAGGTAGAATGGGTAAGTAATGGAGAGACTCATTAACTCCTCTGCTTTTCACCGCTGCTTTCAAAGCAATCATGGAATTAGCTGAAAATTGTTCTCTGGCCCATCCATGTTTTCTATTGAACGATTCTCATGATGGAAGAGCCAAGATCTGTGACCTTAACTTGGCTCCAATAATGCAGAGAGAAGCCTCTCCTCTGTGGTGAACTGAGCCTTGAACAATTTCATTAAAAGGAATCATTGGAACAGATGAAATCGATGCTCTCATAACGCAACAGTCTGAATCATTAATACACATCCTAATTTGAGGCAGGCAAGAATGTAAATTTTCCCTGTCTTCCCTCACAGAACAGCATGTGTCAGGCTTTCAGAGGAGACATAAACACACCTGCAGCACTGACACTGCAAGTTCAACATTTATTCATTAGATGTTGAATCAAAAAGAAGTGAGACGCCGGCACCATCTTGCACCATGCAAACACTCAGACCCCAAAGGCACAGGAGAAAGGAGGTGGTGGGACTGTCTTGCAAATGAAAGAGAAAAATGTAAAGAAATTGACCTTTTTGTCACCAAATGATACTTGTGCTGTGAAGCAATCCCAGTCCTCACACAAAGATCCCCAGCACAGGTCATGGCAGAGCACTCGATTCGATACAGGGAACCTTATCGTATTATTTCACATGAAGAAGAATTATATAGTCCAGCAGGCTGACAGCTTTGCATATGAAGGGCAATTCCTCCAAAACAAATGCCAGCAGCTTATTAAGTTACCAATAACATTGCTGAGCTACAGTGACTTAATGCCACCAAACCAAAATATTTACAGATGATTTTTTAAAAGGGCAGCGCCAGGGGAAGCTCACAAATCACACCCTCACATTTTAACCAAAGGTGCAATTACCGAGCATTTACTTGCTATTTAATTAGGATGAACCATCAATAGGGCTCATTTACCACCTCTCTAATGTGTCAGCCACTTTTTCAAAAGGTGGTAGCAAATATTGGGTTTTGATTTATGCAGTTGTGGTGCAGAAGAGCACTGTGCTTGCTGGGTGGCTGCTAGGAAATGACAAAGAGTACAGTTGTGTCAGTTCTAAGGCAAAGAGAACTCGGCTGAGGATCTCAGGCAGAAGACAAATCAAAGACTAATTTTAAATCAGTATAATTTCCTTTAAAATAACAACAATGGAGAGCATTATCATAAGCAATTACGACGCAGGAATGCATCTGTTTTCCGGACCAAGCTGTCAAGTGTTTTGACTGCTGCCTAGTGTATTCAAAACTACAAATAGCTGGTGTATGTCTTATGAAATAAAAAAAGAAATTAAGATAACAGGGAGACAACACCAGAATACCTTTGCTCAAGACATCACATGTAACACAATTGATTCTGCTCCTCGAGTTTCAGCATAAGCCTTGTATTGTGAGGGTGGTGAGACACTGGAAGAGGTTGTCCAGAGATGTTGTGGATGATGCCCCCTCCCTGGAGGTGTTTAAGGCCAGGTTGGATGAGCAAGTGAGCAACCTGGTCTAGTGGGAAGTGTCCCTGCCCATGGCAGGGGGACTGGAACTAGATGATCTTGAAGGTCCCTTCCAACCCAAACTATTGGTGTTATGATTCTATGATTCTTTTCTTATTCTGCATACCTCAAACTCCCTTCTAGCTGCCACCACAATTATAAACCAGACACAAGGTTAAATAATAAATTTCTTTCCGATTCCACAGTCTTTTGCTGTCTCAAGCACACTTGCAGTCACAAGACTCCAGATCTATTCCTAAGCTTCTACCAAGATCTGCTCATCAAGGAGCAATGTGATGACTCCAGCAATGAGTTAGTCCAGTTCCTCTGGACCAATTGTTTCATGGCCAAGAACTGTAAGAACCACCTGCAGCTTCTTCCCTAGAGACCAGAAAACGAAGAGAGGGATAATGTAACATAGAAAGAAAGAGAACACATCTGGAGCCTTGGAAAATTTACCCAAGCATAAATTTACTATGAGACCAGAGCTGGATCTGTTGCTCAAGCACTCACTGTGTAAGCCTGCCATGTGATGCTGTGGCAGCTGGGATGCGAAAATACTCAGGAGAAAGACCATGGCTGGTTTGGCCACAGAGAGCTCCCAGAAAACTTGATTAATATCATCCTCTAGAAAAAAAACCTCTTTTGCCAAATAACAACATGGCAGATGACCCAGAGAAGCTTCACCCTTACAGCCCCAGCTGCAGGTGCTGGTTGCCACTGACCAGACTGTTTAGGACCAGGCTGTTGCAAATAATATCCTGGAGCAGCCCTTTAACTATGAAATTACAATAGCAAAATCTTACCTTTAATGAGTTGAAAGCTCACACATTACAAATTCAGACTCAAGCAAGAAAACAACTTAGGAGAAACTTGCCTGTCTCATTAAATATTGAGCAGCAGCCTACTAGGTAGGAATATATATCTGTTGCAGGAAAATTTAAATATTTAACATCCTATGTGATAAATGTCTAATATTTACCTAAGCTCATATGAATGCTCATCCAGGAGGAGGATATGAAACCATACTACAACTATGTCATTACTTAATTAAATTTCCCTTTTTTAAAAAAAAATTCTACTTTGCAAGCCAGCTTAGCCAGCTTCCTAATGATTTCATGACCATGCTACATAAATACTATTTCCCTGATTTGCTTTAGGTGTGTTAGAGCAGATATTAAAAGGACATAAGGTTTGCCAACAGCCCCTCTGCTCCTGCTGACAGAAACTCCTGACAAAAGATGTGCCACAGAGGCTTCAGAAATGAGAGAAGATGGTCAGAGATGTTCAGAAGACATCCTGAGCAGGTCAGGGCTTTGAAATAAAGCCTAACAGAGCATCTCAAGGCTTTGTGATTATTTCCTGCTCCTCACAGGTCACCTGTACACAGTCAGGACACATTTAAAGAAGAACATCTTTGAAAACGAAGGACTGCAAGAGATGAAAATAACAGTTTTTTGATTGAAGCTCTGGGCTGAACATCTTGAGTTCAAATTCAGGGTTCTGACAGGCTGACTGGAGGATTTGAGATGCTTCACCCACTCTGCCTTTTCCACTTCCAGCCAGGATTAATTGTACTCCCCATGCTTTTAGGAGGCACCCACCTACAACAGGGTTTAAGAGCACATGCATCTCTGGGCACATTCTCTGGTTAAAAGCAGGAATCATCAAGATTTGAACAGATTGCAAGTGCTCCAGGAGAGGAACAATCTGTGTGGTAACACTGACCCCAGCTGCCCTCAGAAGCAGGTGCCAGGTCTCCACGTACTTGCACAGGAATTAAAAGTTCTTCTGTGGAGCCAGCCTCAGCCAAGTGCTAGACATACTTCTGCCCAAGCATATGCTGAAACTTCTTCTGACTCACACTGGCAGGTCAAATTTGTTTTTTCCAACCAATGCACACACATACAAGAGCAAAAAATGTTATTTATAAAAAAAGCTGGAGTTCTATTCTCTGATGGGACTCATGTAATAGGCTGAAAGGGGAATGAAGCCTCCAAAGGAGAGTCGAGCGAAACCACATTTGTTTGGGTTTATAGTTTCTAGCAATCCTAAAAATCCAGGGCAATTATTAGCTTGGTTTGTTCTCAGTACACGCAGACTCTCTTCTCCCCAGAGCAACAGCTCAGTGCTCTTCACCTTCTCAATTAGCATGGTCTCCCAGCCTCATGGCAGGTGAAGTTGATGTGAGAAATGAAAGCCCAGCTCAGCCTATCTTTCTGCAGGTAGCAATTTTGTTACATCAACCTAATACACACCTGCCTTTGAGAAAACTGCTCTGTGTCACAGGCCACCTTTTAACCAGTAGATGACAACTTTTCAACACCGCTGATCTGAACTGTGTTCAGGTAATGACAACATTGACAGCTGTTCTGATTTTCTCCTATTTGATGTTCTATTTAAAACCCCAGCTCCTCCAAACAAATGATCATCTGAGAGTGCCAGCTTTTACTTCCCAAAGCATACTCCCAGCCTTCACATCAGACATAAAAGCCTAGGAACAGGAACCAAATTTACCTTGATGTCTCAAAAATTCAAAGCAAAATGAAAGAACTCAATGAGTACTTCACATATCATATTAAGGGATCAGGCTCCTTTCATTGAATCACAGAATGATTTGGTTTGGAAGGAACCTTAAAAATCTACTAGCTCCAACCCCACTGCCATGAGCAGGGACACATCCCACTAGACCAGGTTGCTCAATGCCTCATCCAGCCTGGCTTTAAATCTTCCAGGGAAGTGCTTCCACTAGGATTACGGTATGTTTTTTCCTAAGAACCAATGAGGCTAACTAGAAATTCAACCCTGAATTGAAATTAAAAGTTTGCTTATAATAAGAATTGTTGCAAGTGGTGGAAGTGTACGAGGTAAGCTTGAATAAAGAGTTGTTTTGGCTTCGTTTTTCTTTCTTTTCCTTGCCTCCTCTTCAAGAGTGCTCATTAATCCCAAGAAATGGGAGACTTTATATTGGCTCTGGCTTAGCATTTATGAGGTACCTGCAAACTTCAGCATAAAATGGATCTGCTGGGAGTCTATGCAGGGGCCCTGGGATGGACTGGCTGCTTGAAAGGGGCATTCTGAGGATTTTAACCAAATCTTTAAAGCAAGAAAATACTTTCACTTATCAGGGAAGGAATGGAGGGCAACCTGTTATTTAGCTGAAAGAAAGACTGTGAGGAGTTAATTCTAACAGACTTGCACTCTTTCCCCATGTTTCACTCCAATGAAGGAATGAATTTATTCAGCCAAGTTTCATCTTTGCAAAACACCGCTCTCAGAGCATTACGCAGTTTTTAAAACCGGTTTAATAATATACATTCATGTGCAAACCAATGGTATAATTACAGATTCCTCAGAACAATGAAAGACTAAACAAATCCCTAATTTATAAGGCTACACAGTGCTATTTAAGGACATCCCTGTATAACTGCAGAATCTCAAGCTCAGCTCACACACTCCCATGTGGCAAGAACCAAGCTAGTGCTGCCCATTGGGGCATCTCGGTAAACCCTCTGCAAGATTACTCAAGATGAAGAAATGCAAAGTTATCCACCCTATTTGCTACAGGGTACCACATGCTCAGCCTCACCAGGATTAGACAGCCCTCATACTCCTGGCAGAAACCCAAGGAAGGCAAGGAGAACTTCGGGCTGAGCTGGATGTGGGGACAAAGTTGGTCACTGATCAGTTGTGCGTTATTGCCATCATCACATGCCAACAGCTCACATCCAGACACTGCTTGGTGCTGTGAGACAAGCAACCTGCCCACAAACACTTTGCTTAAAGTCTTTGGTAAGACACCAATCATTGCCAAGACAATCCAGAGCATCCAGTATATTCATCATCGAGGGTTTTTAATAGGAAGAAGAGTAGCTCAACAAAAGGAACAGTTTGCCAGGAAAGACAGAAATCACTAAATAATAGAATGGAATCATAAAGTGGTTGGGGTTGGAATGGACCTTCAAGATCATCCAGTTCCAAGACCCCTACCATGGGCAGGGACACCTCCCACTACACCAGGTTGCTCAGTGCCTCATCCAGCCTGGCCTTAAACACCTCCAGGGAGGCTGTATCCACAACCTCTCTGGGCAACCTGTTCCAGTGATTCATCAAACTCACAGGAAAGAACTTTCTGATCTCCAGCCTGAATCTCCCCTCTGCTGTACAGATATACAAAAGAATAATTGAAGGGGAAATGTTACAGGAGGCAAAAGTACCCCTCCACTCTTCCTCAGTTCCACTGGATCATGATTCACTTCAAACAGAATCTTTAACTCCTGTTAGATGGGGCTGGAAGAAGACATACAGTCATATTAAAAACCTTTGACAACATTTCTCTTAATTTTCATGAAAAACACATAATATTCCTTCCACTCAGCCACCAACCAAAAGTCAATTTTCAAATACTAGCTCCATTCTGTCTTTAGCTCCACTTTATTAGAGCAGACGAACAGTTCCTACAGGAGAATCAAAGTCAGATGATGAAAACTGGGACATGCATTCCTTAAATCCTAAACATACACACCTCTGACCTCCACAGCATCTCTGGGCAGCTCTGTGTAATACACCTGCTGCACAAGGTATTACTTATGTTCAGGTACTGGAGTGAAGAATCCCACATATGGACACCTTATTTTAAAAATCTGGCCCTTTATATTGGCTCATATAAAAAAAAACAAAAAATCAGGGTTAAAGTGAGCTTATTACGTACAAAGCCAGCAATATATTTTTAGAATTGAGAAAGAATTTTATTGAACCAGTTGAAAACCATGCACACAATGGCAAAGTCAGCTTTCTCTCTCACTTGCCCTGAAAAAGGATATATTAGCAGAAAGAGACAGAAAAAAAACCAGAATCACATAGAATCCCAGAATGTCAGGGATGGGAAGGGACCTCAAAACATCATCTAATCCAAACCCTCTGATGGAGCAAACACCCACATCAGGTCACACAAGAACAAGCCCAGGCGGGGTTTTAATGTCTCCAGAGAACACCCTCTGTGGGCAGCCTGTGCCACTCTTCTCCCACCCTGACAAAGTTTTTTGTCCTGTTTTTATGGAACCTCCTGTGTTCCAGCTTGCACCCATTGCCCCTTGTCTTAGCACTGGATGTCACTGAGTGTCTTAGCCCTGGGATGGACTGGCTGCTTGAAAGGGGCATTCTGAGGCCTGGCTCCATTCTCCTGACACTCACCCTTTTCATGCTTATAACCATGAACGAGATAGGAATCCCATCCTGGTAGGAACAGGGTCAAATTCTTTTCACTTTCAGGCCATGACTTCTCTATTACCAAGGGAAAACAGGAAGGAAAATTGAAGCACCAATAAGGGAAGAACTTCCAGAAGCTGGAAAATAGACCTCAGTACTAACATGTCTGGAAATGCTGCCCTCTGATGAGCTTTATCATGCCTAATACAGAGAAGGAGCTCTGGCTCAGACAAAGTTTTAAGGATGTTGCAGTGATGGAGAGAAACCATTCCTGCCTTTTACAGGCACTCCACAGTCACCCAGAAAGGTGTCAACAGCTTCTTTCTGGGTACCACAGGGCTCCTGACTCCTCCCCTCTTGACCTGTCTAATGACTCCCCTGGTGAATGAGTCTGCCAGAAGGTATCACTGAATGCTTTCTTCAGTTAAATACTGTGAACCTTAGGAGTTGGAACAGGAATGGAAGAAACTTGATTCTAGAGCAATGCCTTGAAACAGCACACAGAAGTGAGCAGGGATTTATGGGCCTGATGCAAGTCTCTTTGAAGGCAATGGAAAGACCACATCAGGGTAAGGCAGGAATTCTCTTCCTGCTGGAGAAATGCACAGAAGAGATGTCACCCTCTGTTAACTATTTTTCAAATCTTGGGAAAGCAAAACGTGGCCCAAAACTCCAGGAAACAATATCTATTACTTAACTTTAAGATACCACAAGAATTGATTATTAGAAGATTCATTAAAAGATATTGATTGAAAATAACATCCAAGTTTACTTTAGCAAGCCTACAGGATTTTCCTGATCTTCTTTTCAATAAAAAGAACAGTCTGCTGCTTAAATTACATGCATTTTGATGCTATATCACAACTTCAATTAAATGAGCACATATGGTAAAAACTCTTTGACTGCTTAATACTAATTTCATTGGATTACTTTTTATAAAAAGCACTCGAAAAATCAAGCTCTCTTACATGACTATATTCACTGTACTCATATCTTCATAGCATGCCTCAGAGAAGTTCCTAGAATTTCTTCTCAGATGTTTTTCCCTACAGTTTCCATCTACCATTAGAGCTGGATAGACCAAAGTCAAAACAGAATTTCAGATGTGATGAGTTCAAGTTCCACTTGTAATTTGCATCACTTCTCACACTTTTGGTGATTCTCTCTTACCTTCTAAAACTTACTCCTTTTTTATTTCCTCATAGCACTACCGACAAGCCCAAGCCAAAACCCTGCTCCCAGCACAAGCTCAATATAAAGCCTCTCAGCTCCAAGAAGTTTACAAAATAAAACAAGAGGAATCCCAAACAAATGGATGGAATAAATTCCACTCATTTAAATCAACATTCAGTGACAGACTGATACAAAAATTTAATTATTTTTCTTCCACATGTTTCTTATTTGTAAAGTTGCATTATTCAGATGCCCTGCATCTCAGAACCACTAACTTGGCAATTCCTAGGGACCAAGGAGGATAAAGATACAGAAAAGTCTTAATTAAAAAATAATTTATTGCAATACTAAAAGCTGTTTCCTTAATGAAGGCTGGATTCTACTGGCAGCTGTCTATGTTGAAACATCTAAGTTTTAAAGCCACTAGCACTTCATCCCTTTACTTTTTTAAATGAAGAAAAGATAACACTGCATCAAGATTGATGACACTAAACTGAGTTCTTACAGTGAAGTGTCATCACTCTTTTATTATCATTATTCTAATACTGCTTGCAAATCATACCCTGGCTGCAAAACTATTTATTTCAGGTTTGCTTTTAGAAAGCTAAATGGGAAAAACACCATTTGCTTCATAAAACCACTCCTTTTTTTGTTAGTTTTGCTCTACAGTGTGAGGAGAAACAATTCCACAAGCAGAGATTTCCCAAAGAGGACACACAAATTGCCATGGCTATGTTTTTGTTTACTAATAGATGAAGACACATGTAGGAAAGTAAAAAATTTAACATTTGTTCCTAGCAATGTTCTGTTCTCAGCAATGAAGACCAGATTTTGCTGGGGCTACTTGTGTGGCATCCTGCTCCATAGGCAGCTCTAACAGAAAGTAATAGGTTTCTATGTTTGGCTCCAGGGTGACTTACCACCCAAAACCAGCACAGAGGCCCTTAGCAAATGGTTGGGTATTTGTAGCCACCACATCTTTACTCAAAAAGGAATCAAGATTTCTTACAAACCACTGCCCAAATGTCTCCTCCTCTGCACGTCTGAATGCTGCTCCCAGTACCAGCATCTCCTCCCAGCCCCAACAGCAAAATCAAGCTGGTGAACCCTTGCCCCCACCCCCCTGCAATACCTGTGTACTCTGAAACACCTCCTAAAGGGTGAAGGGATTTTGTGTAGGACTTGCCAAATTTCTGCTTTGATTTTGTAAGATTTGTAGCGCCAGCAGAAATGCACACACAGCTCCACATTTTAGGGGTTCTAATATTCATGATGCTTTAAGTTGGAAGGGAAATCAGGCAGTCAGTGTCCACTGAGGCTCAAAAAGGAGCTACAGAGATATGATACTCTTATTATTAAAAATAACATGTCAATTCTAGTTTCATACAAGTCACCAGAGATTCCTCTATTTGCAAGCCCATAGACAAACACAGATCCAATGCATCCCAACATGGTTTGTTTGTGAGATTGTCTGTCTGTAGAGATGGAAACTGTTGTGCCTACAGACTATGATGAGCCTTTAACCTCTTTATTTCATAAAATCATAGAAGGGTTGGATGGGACCTTAAAGGTCATCTAGTTCCAACCCCCTGCCATGGGCAGGGACACCTCCCACCACACCAGGTTGCTCAGTGCCTCATTCAGCCTGGCCTTAAACACCTCCAGGGAGGGGGCATCCACCACCCTCACAGGAAAGATCTTCTTTCTTATCTCCACCCTAATTATACCCTCTTCCAGTTTGCATCCATCACTCCTAGTCCTGCCATCCTTGACCTTACTCAAAAGTCCTACCCCAGCCTTTCTGTAGCCCCCTTCAGGAATTGAGAAGCCACTGTGAGGTCCCCCCTGAGCTGTTTCTTTTCCAGGCTGAACAACCCCAACTCCTTCCTAATGACATGCCAAGTTCTTCATACTAAAGAGAAAACAAAGCCTCTTCTAACACATTAATGATGATTTCTGAGATGAGGGTGTAAATAAGGTATCAGGTTTCCTGCTAGCTGTTGCCTTTGCTCAACACGTGGGCAAGTCTCCACCAGCTCTGATTTCTAGCTTTTCTTACACATAGAAGCGATTTTTGGCAAAACTGTTTCTCTCTAGGGTTCTAATAATATAATAATATGTTGTGTGTTACCCAGAAGTGTTTATTTTTAATCCCTAGCTTTGCTACTCAAACTGTGATAGGTGTTCAGTAAACTATTTGTGCACGAGAAGGGTATCTAAAGGCTCAGTCACAATTGAAAGGAGTGCAGTGGGAGCAGTGGCTGCATTATATGGTACTGAAAATGTGCTGGTGTGAACCTTAGTTTTCCTCTGAGAGCCTGATGCTGTTGGGTGAGTAGTGTAGCATATTAACACAACTGCTTCTGGCCATGTTGGAACATTCCAATTTTAGCTTGGCCTTAACTGATCCTAAATCTTTATCCTGTCTTCAGTGTGAAGATACTAAATATATTGGCACAGCTGAATGGCACAAAGAAGGTTGTGAGTCACTGTCTCCTGCATGGTTGAATCCCGTTACAATGGTTAAGAATAATCTCAAATGAAAAGTTGAGGATCCACTGATGATGTCTGTAGGCTTGGTAAAAAAAAAAAAAGACCAGTCGTCACTGACCTGATATCTAATCATAGAATCATAGAGTAGTATGGGTTGGAAGGAACCTTAAAAATTATCTAGTTTCAACCCCTGACATAGGAAGGGACACCTCCCACTACACCAAGTTGCTGAATGCCTCATCCAGCCTGGCCTTAAACATCACCAGAGAGGGGACATCCACAACCTCTCTGGGCAGCCTTTTCCATTGTCTCACCACCCTCACAGCAAAGAACTTCTTTCATCTTCTCCACAGCCTAAATCTCCCCTCTTCCAATGGGCATCCATTACTCCTAGTCCTGCCAGCCTGGACCCTTTTCAAAGTCCAACCCCAGCCTGTCTGTAGCCCTCTTCAGGTATTGAAAAACTACTATGAGATGCCCCCTGAGCCTTCTCTTCTCCAGGCTGAACAAACCCAACTCCTTCAGCCTGTCCTCAGAAGGGTAGTGCTCCAGCCCTCTCATCATCTTCATGGTCCTCCTGTTGACCCATATTTATTTTTACAAGTATTTGACTTAGACAATAACACATGAAGCAGACTGAAGTTTCAAAATAATATTCAGTTACTCTGTAGGACTAAGGTAGAGCACATCTTCCTTGCTTAGAGAGCATTCTCCATAAAAAAAAAAAAAAAACGAAAACACTCTTGGAGGAATTAATTTCATATGGTCTTTAAACAATGCATTTTGTCTTGGTCATTACTGTACATCTACCTTTCTGCATCTGTGAGAGTAAGAACAATTTCACAGAACTATCCATTTCAACTCATCTGGTCCTGGATTTCATTGCAGCAGACCAGCTCTGCAAGCTCAACATACCACATCTATCCAGAGATATGTTATCTGGATAAGAGCTTCAGCTCAAAAACAGCACCAATAGCATAACACCGTCCCCAGAATCAGGAAAACAGGAGATGAAGAGACACAGCCCAGTCCTGTTAATCTTGCTTCACTCCAAATGCAGAAGCCACAGGGTACATTGCTTTTTTTTCATGAAGAAAAGTTGCCCAGCTACCAAACTCACTTGGGGTGAGACAGGGAGGGGATTTGGGACAGCAGAAGGAGGAAAAATAAGATAGATTTAGGGGTCAAGTCTTCATTCTATCAAGTTTTCCCTGTATTAGGTAATGCTGTGAGATGTGATAAGTTTCTTATCAACCAGAATAGGTTTAGGCAGTAAACAAGTCTCAGCTTAAGCTTGCTGGCCACAAGCAGAAGAATCACTGCTCTGAGATCTCAGAGAATCACCAGGTTCAGGTTGGATGGATGTTTTGCTTTTTGGGTTTGGGCACAGAGGAGTACCCTTCCTTCCAGCATCTGGAATGAAGATCACATCGACCACATAAGGGTCATACTCTCTATTCAGTCAAGACAGAGGAAGAACAAAGATGATGATCATCACAGCCAAGGAATCTTCTGAAGTGAAATGGAGAAAGGCTAACAGGAATCAATAGGTATCTTTTTGATTCACAGAAGATGCTTTTGTGCAAGATGAGCTTTGCCAAAGGCTTCAAAAAGGATGGGGCTTTTTGATTTTGCAGCAACAGTTCTTCTTCTTCACAACGATTTTCATCTTCAGTTAATATTCATCTAAGCTGAAACTACTTCCTGACCCTATCCATCCCTCTGTGTCCATGGTTATCACAAATCCAGGATAATCCAGGAACTACATGTATGTTTTCTTCGACTCTATCTCTGGACAGAGCTCAGATCACAAGGGGGAAAACATTCAGGAAGAAACAAAAAACTCAATGTTTCTACATCACAACTACATCAGCTTTGTCTGGGAAACATATTCAAACAGTAGCAACCCACCAACCAAAGCTGAGATTCACTAAACTATTAGCTAAAGTGATACAAACTAAGGAGAAACTACGAAGATGGTTGTTGAAGCTTACCTAGATAAATTGTAGACACAGCTCAAAGATTATTCTCCAGTCATGTACAGTTGGAAAGATGCCAAATGGGTTACTCTGCTCCAAATACAGGTAGCAGAGAAAAACCAACTTCACTCATACCAATGCACGTCCACCAGCACCAACAAGGGAGCACATCTGCGTGTCCAGCTCCACCTCATCTTCTGAATTCAATGTCATTATGACATCACAGGTAGCTGTTGCCCCCCCACACTAAATTAAGAGCCAGGCAACAAAAGCAGAGGCAAAAAAGCTTAGCTTTACAAAAGCAAGACTTCTCACACCCACCATCTTCATTTCTTTCCATGGAAAATAGAATTTGAAGTCACTTACTCCCTAAAAATAACTTACAAATTTTCCCTGAAGCATATCTCTTACAGACCAGAAACCTCATACTACCCGCAGAACACGCCAAACCACACAGCAAAGAGCTCAGTAAGAGGAGTGGAGAACAGGGCAAAGACACTTCCTTTCATCTTTGGCATCTCACAGCTCACTTTCCTAGAGGTCTGTAAGAGCAAAAGGTGCCACGAACTCCAAGCAGCAGCATAATTAAGATAACAGTCTCCTTGAGAGGTAAAAGCTGTCCTGTGATGGGAGTAGGAAGGAGACACAGATACAACACTCTCAGTCCAAAACTTAAGTGTCTCTAGCAGTGATTCAGAAGCACAAAGGCTGTTTTGAGCCAGACAGCAGCTCAGCACAGAGCATTTGTGATCACTACTGCCTGAAGTTCACCCTCCCCTTAACTGATCAGGCTGAAGCATCATTTTAGTCACAGGAATTCAACATGATTACTTCAACATGAGGGCCATGAAGATGATGAGAGGGCTGGAGCGCCTCCCATATCAGGACAGGCTGAAGGAGTTAGGGCTGTTAAACCTGGAGGAAAGAAGGCTCAGAGAGGACTTCAGAGTAGCTTCTCAGTATCTGAAAGGGGCTACAGACTTTACAATAGGATCCAGGATGGCAGGACTAGGAGTAATGGATGCAAATTGCAAGAGGGGAGATTTAGGCTGGAGAGAAGAAAGAAGTTCTTTCCTGTGAGGGTGGTAAGACACTGGAAGAGGTTGCCCAGAGAGGTTGTGGGTATCCCCTCAATCCTGGAGGTGTTTAAGGCCAGGCTGAATGAGGCATTGAGCAACATGGTGTAGTGGAAGGTGTCCCTGCCCATGGCAGAGGGGTTGGAAGTAGATGATCTTTAAGGTCTCTTCCAACCCAAACTATTCTATGATATAAAAAAATAAACAGTTCACAAAATACTCATTATTAGAAGTGAGCTTATGAATAGGGTATCTGATTAGAAAGATTTCCCTTCAACCAAAATAATACTGGGATTTTTTTTTCTTCTTCCCAAATAAGTAGCAGTCCTGTAGCATTAGTTGTGTCAAGCCAAAGGCACAGTAACACTGTTTAACAGCAGCAGCATTAATGGAGAAGATATCTGGGGAAAAAATGAAGTCACTCCTGGTAGGCAAGTTCCTGAGCATTAAAAGAATAACCAATATTAAACTAAATTGGTTCTCCATTTTATTTCTGTTGTGGAAAAAAAAATTTGAAATCAGAAGTTGGATTCATTTTGCACGGGATCATTATCATGCTCCCGTGGAAATTGTCTGCAGTGACTTTCATTCCAGGAAATAATATATATCTAGTATTAGAGCTGAACTCCGGAGTCACATGCACTTTAAAACCACAAATTTAATTGGGTTCTGAGATCAAAAAGTTATATCCAGGTTGCATTTGCCATTCTTTCAGTTTCCAATTGTCCTTTCCAAATCAGAATTGCTAATAGAAACTTTTACAAGTCCATAATAGTGAAAACTCTCACAGCCAGGATAATGGGCTGGATTGAGTCTGACTCTATAGAGGTGTGCAAAGGGGAAAAGATCACAAAGAGTCTACAACACAATATATTTTCTGCGGGGCCAGCCAGGATTCTTCAATTTATGGAGTGCAGGCCAGTGCTAGACTCTCAAAAGCTCTTAAGGAGGGTTATGGCTTGTTACTCCTGTAGCAATCACCTTGCCTTGTACAAGGGAAAAGGACAGACACATTACATCTTCTCAAAAGGGGCAAATAATGGCCAGTCTTTTAGACAGCAACTAAAGGCATTCTTTCTGCCCAAGCCATAATGGTCTGCAGATCTCTCAAAGTGAAGCAGTTTCACCCCTACTTTTAGGAACCCTGGAAATTCTTATCTTTTTGAGTTTTGGCCAAGCCAGCGATGCTCATGTTGGCTTTGAAGAGAAAGCAGATTGAAACTCAGTGCTTATTATGTGCTGCTCCTGGAGAACGATGCTCCTGAGCTCCGATTGCACCCTACAGAGCTCAAAACCACATCCCTTTCTGTGCCAAGAGGAACATAAGCTAAGCTGAGCTGCTCTCAGTGAGGAGGCTAGAATGTGGGACTGGACTTGCAGTAGCTGGCTGACAATAATAGTTTTGTAAGAAACATGTGTTACAGTGACAGCAGCAATTTTAAGCTCTGGGTCATATTAGTGACACTCTAACAGTGCTGATAAAATCATAATGCCAAATTGTAGCTAGAAGACCAATACTTTACGTAATAAATGATCTTTCACTGAGATAGGCATTTAACTTCTATTTCCTCAGAAAAAAAAAATAATAACAATGGAGAAAAATATCTTCTTTGTCTTTGCCATCAGAATAAGTCCCCAGTCTTTTGCAAAAGACTGGAAAAGTCAAACAATCGGGGGGGGTTGTTGGTGTTTAAGAGTTTTCTATTTACAATTCAAATTATCTCCTAATAGAGAAACATTTGAATTCATTTAAGATGCCACAGAAATATAATTTTAAAATGCTTGCTGAAGTTAGATACAGTTACTTTGACAAAAAGCATGAAGGAATGAAGGGGATGAGGGGGAAGAAATCCTGCCACAAGGTTGTCCCAATAACAAGAAACTACTGTGGTGGACTTGCAGGTTTTGCACCCATCTCAGCAAGAAGCTGGGGAGGAATATAATTTACCTTGTTTGTGGAACAATATTTGAACATTTTTCTTCCCTGTGAACATGTACTGATAAATATGAGCCCAGAACGAATCCATCAGCTGCAGGGAGTGCCTGAACTTTCAACATCCTTCATCAGCAAAAGAATGTTTTCCATTCTGCTCAGGAAGTGCACCCCTTTATAAACATGAGAATCAAAGCCCTCTATTCTTTAACAAAACATGTCTCAAATTAGAGCATTAAATCTTCCCTTAATCAAAGGGGGAGCAGAGGTTGAACATCTGAGCAGAATTATTTAGCTATTCAGATTCATCATCATCATTATTATTATTATTACTAGAATAGTGAGTAGTGATAGAAGAAGGACAGAGTTCCTTTGAGCAAAGCACCCTGCAGAACAGAGAGGACACTTCACCACAATGGGAAGTCACTGAGTTTGTATGCCCTGGGACACCACCCCGTGTTGCCCAGGCACTCATGCTTCTGACCTACAACAATTTCAAAGTTAGTTTAAACCATTTTTGTGGCCATGCTTCAGGACAGTATCCCTTAACCTGCTTTAATCCACATCCACAATGAAATTAAAGTGTTCACAGAGAGATACCAAACTTCTGCTGAAAGGCAAAACTTCTACTAAGAGACAGAACTTCCAGCAGTGCAGAGGTGAGTCCTTCACATGTGCTGCTCCACCTTTGACAGCAGGAAAAGTGGCCTAAGAATGTCCTCAAGCAATAGAGCTGACAAATTGAAATGAAAATCTGGAGATAGCCAGAACGGCACAGTTGAGCCAAAGAGATGAAGTAATTTGTCCCAAGCAGAACAGCACACTAAGGACAGAGCCTAGAAATAAGGTATTCCCATCCAGACTACCTGCTCTACCCAAGTAACTACCAAAGCTATCAGTTCATCTCTCCTTATCTTTGCTAACAACTTCTCTGACCAATAATATATCAAATATTCCTACAAGGGCAGGATTTCCAGGTGAGTTTACCATAACTATCTACACCAAGCTCCTGTGCCTATGTTTAGAATATTCTACCTACTGGACTCTTCTCCCAGTCACCAAAATGACTATGTGGAGCCTGAGGAGAAATCCATCTAGCTCCAAATCCTCTCTTGAACAATCACCAGAAGCAGATGTCAAGATAACAGCAGAGGAATGGGGAACATGAACAGAGATGCTAACCTTGAGCACACCCCCAGCCTTCAAGAACTTGATGGTTTGGCCTTCCATGGGGAATCTTGCAGAAGCAATTCCTATGTACTTAGCATCCTCAGTGACTAGCTGTGCAATGAAACTATCCATTCTTATTTTGAACCCAAGTAAACTGATACCCTGTGTAAACCATGGTTTTTTTCCCTTCAAACAGTGCTCAAAGTGCCCAACACTTAAATTTCAGTCTGGTGCTCAAGTCAAGCAGATACCCAAGCTGACCCTGCACTGGCAGGGGGATTGGACTAGATGATCTCTTTGAGGTCCCTTCCAAACCTGATATGCTATGATTCTGTGACTCATCTTAAGGTCTTACCCCCCATTCACCCAGTCAAACATTCTCCTTGTCTACAATTACCACATACCCCTCATTTTAAATGATACCTGTCCTCCCACATACCAAATATTCAGCCAGGACCATGATGGCAACATAGGCCACAAAGATGGCAAGGAAATCAATCCTTGCCAAAAGACTATTGCTTGGTAGGAAGTGAGCTGCCTGTCCCCATACCTGTTGTCGCTCTGACTGAAGGGAATCAGCAAATAGACATCATCTCTACAGCACATGAAGATGACTATTAGGATTTTAAGTACATAACTCAGGCAGACCTATAAATTCATTCCACTTCTAAAGTAAGAACCCTTCATGTCACTTTTGGCAGCCACATGGTATTGCCACCACAACAATGCAGCTCCTACCAAGGCTTCCAGTTCATCTCACCATAACCTTGCAAACAACTTCTGTGACCAATACACACCAAACATTCCTAGGAGGGCAGGATTCCCAGCTTGGTTTATCACAACAGCTGCCCACACTGGCTGTCGTGCCTATGGTTACAAGAATGTGCCATGGCTAATCTGGATCTGGGTGGGATTAACTTCCTACAGCTGCTGGTGCCGAGATCCCTGGCTCTATTTAATTTGGCAAAGAACCACACAGGAAGCTGAAAGACTCAGTCACTATGGTGAAGCTTCTGACATTTTTGTCCCTGGACTCTGGAGAACCCAAACACAAAACTCCTACCAGAAGTCAGGCAACTACTCCGTTTACACAAACGGCCACATCACCCCAGGTTGTAGTTTTACTACCAATTTAAGCTGCAGGTTGTCTCTGCCCTCAACACCTCCCTTGGCTGGGGGTTCCCACTTCCTCTCAAGTGCCAGCTTTGGTGCTCATCTGGCCCAGGAAGCCCAAAGACACATACAAACATGATTAAAAAAAATATATACATTAAAACCCAGAAAAAACAGAATGCTTTTTCCTTCAGCCAGATCTACTCTCTAGCTTGATTCACCCAGCAGCCACACAGGAGCAAATACCTGCAGGTGGGAAGGAGCAGCTGCCAGCAAGGACAGAATTACCTTTAGCACTAGGACTGAATTAAATAACCACAAGGCAGCAAACTGGTGGGACTGTGCTTGCTTGTGGTAGGACAGAGCTCAGAGGCATCACAACAAAGGAAGGGAACAGGTCTATCTGTCTGCAGCACCACCTAGATCATAATCCTACTGTAACTTGGGAAAGCCACTTCTTAAAATTATTTAAATATCTATGAACATTCAAGATTAAACAAAACAGTTGGTCTGACAGTGCACATTGACTAATTACTTTGCCAACCTTTGGGTAGTTTATCTAAGCCATTAAGCCTGCTCCATCTTTATTAACAGAGAATATACTTCAGTAAAAACACACTGTTCAGATCTCAGACTTTTTTCTACAACCCATCATCTTCATCTCTGCCAGGTGGAGAAAAGGACTACCAGGCACCCCTGGCCCTCAGCCTCTGGGGAAGCACACAAAGGTTTGTGAGAACCTCATCTATCCATAGAATCATAGAATGGTTTGGCCCTTCAAGATCATCTAGTTCCAACCCCACTACACCAGGTTGCTCAATGCCTCATCCAGCCTGGTCTTAAACACCTTCAAGGAGGGGGGATCCACAATCTCTCTGAGCAACCTCATCTAGGGTGTCACCACCCTCACAGGAAAGAGCTTTTCTTATCTCCATCTGAAATTTCCCCTCTTCTAGCTTGCATCCATTACACCAAATAGGATTATCAAGGAGGGATGGGAGACTTGCAGAGACCATGCCTGTTCTCTGGTTGGAAAGCTACAGTAGCTGGGAATGCCAAGCTGGTACATATCTGCAGCCAATTAGTGCTAAAAGGCACCTCCTGTGGAGTCCGTCAAAGCCAGCCCACTCCAACAGGGCTGCAGCTCAGAGATCTGAAGCTCTGCCTTCCTCTTACAGGGAGGCAGGGGTTCCCTGCACCACACAACACAGTGAAAGATCAAATTCAGGAATCAAAACCTCAGATCTATCACTCATGAGATGGCTGAGGTTGTCAGAAACATCAATTTTAATCAAAAGTAAGAAGTGAGCCTGAGAACCTTCAGAGAGCTGCCACGAGCAAAGCACATACAGCTTCTTTGGTGTAAAAGACAACAACAAGAAGAATCTCACAGCCACATCTGTGCTAAAATACATTTGGCAATGGCCATGTTAGCCATCCCTCTTGGCTTACTCCCACTGGCACATGGCCGCAAACTGCATCCCTTTATACACTAACAGCTACAAGGATTTGCCCCAGGAGAGAGCTGACTGCACCAATCTTCTCCCAAGGGTTTTTCCCAGCAGAAGACAGCTTTAATTTGCAGCTTTTGCTTTCCCTATTAGAAGCTGCAGGGGAAAAATTTCTAAATATATGTATCTCTCTACAACCAGGACAAAGCACACCTGCTCAGCCCTACAGAGAGAAGAAACCCTGTTCTTTTTATGCTGATAAAGTAATTTCTATCACCAGGATCTTTGATCCAATGCCCTCACCAACAAGGGGTCAAGTCTACAGGCTCATATATTCTCAAACATTTAGTGTGGCCCAGTCTCCCTCCACTGACAGCTTTGATTTCTCAGGCAACTTCCTCACCAGGAAACTTCACAAAGGAGTCTGAGATACAGCCAGAAATGTTTGCCCACACATCCCCTTTCAAACGTTCCATGATAAGAGCCATGTATAGTGACTCCTACTAACTGAAGTCTTTTTAAAACCAAAATGAGAGGCAATCTGTAAGATACTCCAAGTGAAGCTGCTGAAGTAGATTTTAGGAGTAAACAGAGGTTTAAGAATCTTCAGATGACGAAGAAAGAGCCACGACGTCCACAAATACTGCAACATGCTTTTCTAGGCCTGCCAAGTAGTTGCTTTTTTCTTCTTTACCCCTTCCTTTTCATCTAAAGCATCCTTCTGCACATAAAACAATTCTTCAACTCCAAGGCAGCCAATGGAACTCACTAAACAAAAATAACTCCAGAGGAAGAAAGCATTAAAAAAGCTACAAGATACAGCAGCAACGCAGCCACACCTTCAAAACCAACCTGTTCATTTAAGTTCAGAAGTTTTATCCTTGTTAGAGAAACAGGGACAATTATGTTCTCCAGTCTTTGAGGAGGGTGGCTGAAAATCATTAAGAACACCTGCATCTGCAAATCATTTTGTAATGCCCTGAATGAAAAACGATAATAAATTGCACTGACATTTATGGAACATTTGCAATTTCATCATTCAAGAGAACACACAGGGATTCTGGAGAAGCAGCATGATAGAAAATCTTATATGATAGGAAATAATATGGGTAGTTTGCATTTATATAGCTTCCACCACCTGAGAATATTAAGAAAAGAAGGACATCAACTATATCTCTGAACATCTTTCATAAGATTCTATAGGCTCCTCACTGATCTCAGATTAGAAAAGGAAAATGTAAAATAGCAACTTTTGCTTCAGTTCAGAGGGTGGAGTAAAACGTAGAAGAACAACTTGCTAGGAATGCCTTCCTCTGTCTACTCCATGGCTTCTTAAAATACTGAAGTGCCAACATCTGACAGAGAAAAAAAAATCTCTAAAATGCAATGAAGAGGCAAAGGAATATTTATCAACATTGCAATCTGGGATAGAGTTTGGCCTTTTAGCAATATACTCTGAACAGAGAGATGAACTAAGTTTCATTGCACGTATGCAATTTATTCCTAAAGCAAACTGTAATCTAACTTAATTAAAGTACAAATACAATTTTTCCTCCATTCAATAAAGAAAGGGAAACTCTCTTCTATTTCCTAACCTATTACAGTTAAAGTTTCTTTTGCTTCAGCTCTCCAAGAATGGAAGTGTTACTAGTTTATTCCTTGACTATTCCTTTCAATCTTATTTGTTGCAGAAATTTTGGGGTGAGCAAACACCATAAATCAAGAAAACTTCATGAAAACATTTGGACTTGTTTTCAACATTTCTGCCTATAGAATTATACAATAGCTTGGGTTAGAAGGGACCTTGAAGATCATAGAATCATAGAATAGTTTGGGTTGGAAGGGACCTTAAATATCTTCTAGTTCCAACCCCCTTGCCACGGGCACCAGACCAGGTTGCTCAATGCCTCATCCAGCCTGACCTTAAACACCATCAGGGACTGAGGGGGCATCCACAACCTCTCTGGGCAACCTCTTCCAGTGTCTCATCACCATCACAGCAAAGAATTTCTTTTTTCTATCCAGCCTAAATCTCCCCTATTCCAATTTGCATCCATTCCTCCTGCCATCCTGGACCCTATTAAAAAGTCCTACCCCAGCCTTTCTGTAGCCCTCTTCAGGTATTGAGAAGATACTATGAGGTCCCCTCTGAGCCTTCTCTTCTCCAGGCTGAGCACCCCAACTCCTTCAGCCTGTCTTCATAAGGGAGGTGCTCCAGCCCTCTCATCATCTTCATGGACCTCCTCTGGACCCACATTATCATGTTGATCAGCTCCCTTTTAATTCTCCCCAAGACTCCCAACACTTCTTTGCTTCGCAGCTAACAGTAACAAGATAACTTATGAATAATTATCAGGTTTTACAGTACTTTTCTACAAACATTCCTGCTAGCACACTCTTGTAAATGTAATGGGATTCTGAATACCCTGAATATAAAGAGAAGTATTCAGACAGAGCAGCACTGCCTGACTTGGGTGATTTACTGTTAGTAGAAAGAACTCATTAGCTGTCAGGCCAGTTGTTGAAAAGACCATAATGCCAATGCACAAAGTTGACATAATGAAAATAAAGGAAAGAATCTGGGCCAAATTCACAAGGCGATCTGTAAGGTAATGTAATTTATACTCACTTATGCTCACTCAGATTCCCTTAGAACTTGTTCTACCCAATCTATCGATGCATGGGGGACTCAAATTGATGTAATTTATATGGCAAGGAGTCCAAAATGCTGTAAGGCCCCAAAGTCGAGGGCACTGAAAGTCATGTTTTCCTACACACTGTTCTTTTTGTTAATCTGTCCGAAATCCTCCCTCCTTTTACCACTTCAGCCTGTGATTTATGCCTGTGCGAATCCTTGAAATGCAACGGGCCAAGTGGGAAACAGTGTGTAGGTAAGTGAGCACAACTCCAAGGAAATCTAAGCTGATGGAACACAGAAGGCAAGGAAGACAAGTGTCTCCCACACGCACATCTACTCTCCCCATACTTAGATTCAATTTGAAATTTGGCTCTGCACGTCCTCCATTACCACTACCAATTGAATTTGTTGCTCAAACCATACAGCTCCCAGACAGCTCCTCAATTTTAGGGCCAGGAAGAACATTATGATGATCATCTCTGACCTGCATAACAGAAAGCCATTAAATATCACCCAGTAGACCTGGACTGAACACAGCAAATTGAGGATGAATGAGAAAGACACCCAATGTTGATTTAATGACTTCAAGTGAGAAGGGAATCTGCTGCATCCCTCAGCAATCTGTTCCAGCAGTAAATCACCCTTACATCCCAAAACACACACCGTATCATCCCTTGAATTTCATTTGCTTCAACTTTCAGCCATTTCTTCTTTCCTTGTTCTACAAGGCTTGATAAATTTCTTTTTGTACTCCTTATAGAGTCTATCAGATTTGCTTCTCAGCCTTGAGTTCACCATCTCAACATTTTCTAGATTTAAAATCAAGAGAACACAAACACTGTAAGCAAAATAGTTCTAAATTGAGTGGAGCTTGCTCTGAAAAATATTTATGCATACACTACACAGATAAAAGGCTTTTGGGTTGGAAGAGGAAACAGGACAGCTGGAATGTGGTGACCACAGCTTCCTCCTTCAGTTTCTGAATGCTCCAGGATACTATCAGTTGAAGTGTTTACTTTACTCTCTCTGCTGGGCTATTTGGACATACAGAGAGGAAGGGAAAAAGAGCCAGGGTTGCAAGCAGCTTGATTGTTAAGCCATTGCTCTTTGGTCCCTTCCACAAGCCTCTCACTGGAAGCTTTTCTGCTCTTCTATGGGAACATTCCTTCACACACAAAATGTCACATGCAGCCCAGAATTTCAGATTTTGCTACCATCTAACAGAGAGAGCTACCTGGTCAGCAGAAACTCTGGTGGCAGCAATGTACAGTCATATTTTCAGGTTTCTTGCTGAACTGTAAAATACTGTGTAATATTAAAAAAAAAAAAAATTCCTCACACCTCAAGGGAAATCTCATTTCAAATTCCATTACAACTTGAGGAGCTGCAAGAATGAGTGAAAAATGCACAAAGGGATACTCTGGAGCAGTGTTCTGGGATTATCTAGAATGGGATATTCGAATGCAATTTCACAGAATCACAAAATGTCAGGGATTGGAAGGGACCTGGAGAGATCCTCGAGTCCAGTCCCACTGCCAGAGTGGGAACTCCTAGATCAGGTCACACAGGAAGGCATCCAGGTGGGCTTTGAATGCCTCCAAAGAAGGAGACCCCACACCCTCTCTGGGCAGCCTGTGCCACTGTTCTGTTTGTCTTCCTGCTTCTGAGCCCTACAACAACCATAGAATGGTTTGGGTTGGAAGGGCCCTAAAAGATCATCTAGTTCCAACCCTCGCCGTGGGCAGGGACAACTGCCACTACTCCAGGTTGCTCAATGCCTCGTTCAGCCTGGCCAGAGAGGGGGGCACAGGTCCCTCAGGAAGAGCTTTGAGGAGAAACAAGAAGGTAAAATGATATTTGCAAGCCAAACATGGCAGGAGAAACCAAACTTGTCCTTTCCCAGCCCCTACCCAATGGAAGCTGAGAGTGTTTTTGGTCTAAAAGCTGCACAGCCTTCTCTCACAGGGGCATCAAATGGTGCCATGAGGAGGTGCATCACTGCAGCAAACCACAAAGAGCAGCCAGCACCAAACTCTACATCATTGCTTCCTTTCATCCCATGGCCTCCTTCAACCTCCAGACGTGGCCTCTGTCCGCATTTACGCCTTCCCAGAATAAAATCCTTCCTTCCCTCACCCGCTTGGTAACCATCACTCAAGCTACTTTGTCTGTGATTCATCCACTTCAAGACACTGCTGAGTCACAGCCCTCAAAAAGGAAACTTGCCCAAAGAACATAGGGAGATACAGCCACACCAGCCAGGGATTTATCTCAGTTGACCTGGTCTTTTTACTAATGAAAGGCAAGAAAGACCCACTTTGTTTGTTTGTGAATCATTATCTTTTTAACACCTAATTAGCTCCCAGTTATTTATAACTGACCCCATTTCCAAAAATACTGGGTGCCCAGCAGCTCCCACCCAATCTAACAGTGAAAATAAGGTGAGTTGGCTTTTGAAACAAGAAAATCCAGGCTGCTTCTTGAACCCACTGCCAAAAACTGACTTCAAGGTGCGATAATCAGTGTTTAACATCTTTGAAGAGTATATGAAGTTAAAAGATCTGCAGGAAAAAAACGAACTATATTGCATATATATTAAAAAAAAAGGCATTTCAGAGAGAACTGTCACTCACGAGTTGACCATGCTCCCTTCACTTCCATGTAGTCAAAATTACGTGCCTTTATAGAGAAGGGACAACAGGCTCTCCTTAAAGGACAAAAATGAAAGAACCAGAAAAATTTGCCTTCTTCCATTAGCACACTGGATGAGGTGCACAGGGACGTAGCAGAACATCTTATATCAATTGGTAATGACTTAAGCTGTTTCCTCAGACCTGCTTCTGACCACAAGATAGGAAATTCCTCATGTCTCATTCTAATACAAGAGAAACATCTGATGGAAATACTGAAAAGGGACTTGATTTCAACCCAGAGGAAAGAAGGACATTCTGGATGCTTTCTTGGGGTCTCTTCTCATTCTGTATTCCTTCTAACAGAATACTGTCATGACTATCAAGAAAATAAAACTATCTCTTGCTGCAACACTGTCTTCACTGCTCTCCCCTTATCTCCTGGATTGTACCACAATTCCTCCTTCCCCACAAACTGCCTATTAAATGCAGTCTAGAGCTAATCTCTGTCTTAATATTCATTGGTTTACCTTCCACTCTCTCTAGCTAAAACCAGCATAATTTCTCAGTCAAAAGCTACCAGAGACATCCATCTTCAAGAGGAGGCATTTGGGAGGAACTCATAAGTGTTGGCAGCAGCACAGGTCTACAAGCTCATTCTAATACCCAAAACTCACAAGTGCAGAAGATTAAAAAAGAAAAAACAGCAACAAAAAAAATGAAAAGTCATCCCCTGAATTAACTCATCGCTACATCAACAGTAAGAAATGTTTGAAGAAATTCACACCCAAGGAAGGCATCTACACATGCAAACTAAGTAGAAGGTTTGGGTTGGAAGAGACCTTAAAGATCATCTAGATCCAGCCCCCCTACCATTGGAAGGGATACCAGGTTGCTCAATGCTTCATNAACTGTCACTCACGAGTTGACCATGCTCCCTTCACTTCCATGTAGTCAAAATTACGTGCCTTTATAGAGAAGGGACAACAGGCTCTCCTTAAAGGACAAAAATGAAAGAACCAGAAAAATTTGCCTTCTTCCATTAGCACACTGGATGAGGTGCACAGGGACGTAGCAGAACATCTTATATCAATTGGTAATGACTTAAGCTGTTTCCTCAGACCTGCTTCTGACCACAAGATAGGAAATTCCTCATGTCTCATTCTAATACAAGAGAAACA
>VZTY01031425.1:0-13882 GCA_013400935.1 Turnix velox
GGGGAATTGTTGCAGTATGGGCAACAATACTGCAACAAGTTGTTAACCTATAAAGGGTTAACAACTGCTCAGCTCAGAGCCTGAGGCAAATCTTATCAAGCCACCTGATGGCCTTGGNAAGAATGAACAAGATAACAAGAACTTGTGTACAGCTGTGTGTGTTGGCAGAAGAACTCTAAGAGGAGAGACTGACATTAATGCAAGAATGTAACTTGTAACCAATCAGTATGTTAGTAGCATTGATAAGTAGCCATCACTGTATATAAGCTTGTCTCATGCTCTCAATAAACGGATTCTGGCAGATCATATTGATCGTGGAGGTCAGCCCCTTCTTACACCAATCGTCGCATTACTTTATAAGGAGTTGCGGTGTGAAAAGCTGTTGCACGTAAAATGTCCTTGTGCTCAAGGGTCCATAACTGGACACAGTACTCAAGGGTCTCAAAAGAGCAGAGCAGAGGGGCACAATCACCTCTCTCGATCTGCTGGCCACAGCTTTTCTGATGCAGTCCAGGATATGGTTTACATACTGGGCTGCATGCACACACTGTTGGCTCATGTTCAGCTCTTCATCCACCAGTACCAACAAGTGTCCTTTTCCATGGAGATGCTCTCTATCACATCCTCCCTCACCTCAGGGGAAATTCAATTTAATGAATTTTGCAAAGGCCCACCTCTCTAGTGTGTCCACTCCTTCCCTCTCACATGTCAACTGCACCACTCAGCTTGGTATCTTCTGCAAGTTTTCTGAGGGTGCACTCAGTTCCACTGTCTGTATCATGAGTGAAGGTATTAAATAGCATTTGTGCAAGGATGGACCCCTGAGGGACACCACTCATCACTACTCTTCATCAAGACATTGAGCCACTGATGGCTACACTCTGACTGGGACATCCATCCAGTTCCTTATCCACCAAGTAGTCCATCCATTATATCCATATCTCTCCATTTTACTGAGAAGGGTGTCATGGGAAATCTTGTCAAAGGCAGTTCATGTGTGCATGAGCTGCACCAGCTTAGTAGCAAGCAAGATCTGAAAAAATCAATGGGAAAAACATCTCCTACCTTTGCAGTCCAGTTTCTTTGGCTCATTTTACCAGCTGTAGACAAAGTGTGAGTAAATATCTGGCCATCATCTGGAATCCATGGACTACATATTCCTCCTCTCCCCTTTACCAAACATTGGTGATGTTAGCAAACTGTGACACAGTTTTATTTTCTTAAAATATCTTGTATTCTCTAACTGAAAATAAAGTGGAAATCTGTAATCAGATCTATAAAGACACAAGCTAAACTGTTCTGTGAAGAAATAAACACTAAGAGTAGTTCTGCTCATACTGAGCCAAAATGTGGTTCCAAATTCTAACAGCAATAATTGTATGAAGGTAATACATTTTTCTAGGGTTTTCTACAGAACTAGAAACAGAATTTTATCCCACTTCAAAAATTTTTCACATTTTTTGTCATTGGTATGACAGCCTTTTTTTAAATAATGAGGAAGACATCTCTTCTGTGCCTGCTTGCAAAGCATTTCTCAGTAAAACTATTAAGATATCAACATCCCAGCAACTGCAACCATAGAATATGGTTTTGTCTATTAGAAGATCCTGCAATTTTTATTGTTTGAAAGTATTAAGTCTGTATATTTCTTCAGACACTTCTTTCAGCGCATTGCAAGGCACAGACCAAACTAAAGAAATAGAGTTCATGTTAACCAAGATAAATTATTTTAATAGTCATGATCATGATGCTGCAAAAAAACCCTACAAATCCTTCCTCTTTTTTAATAGAAAAAGCTTGCATTGAAGTGTATGTTCAGTCTTATGCAGTGATACTCCTGACCTTCTTGCTGCATGACAGCCAACTTCCTTAGACTTTTTCAAACTTGGGAATGAAGTATCTTCTGTTTTACAAGGATGCCACATGATACGTATTGTTTAAATGCTTTCCCATTTTTCACTCCGTAATTCCAAACAGAACTAATTAGGTAAATAAGTAATAATGAGGTCACCACAATGGTGGGACATTTCTTCTGAGAGAAGAGATATTACTCTGGAGTTGTTTTTACAAGTATATTTTTCAATTCCACTGTTAGTGAAGATAATTTTCCCCTCCCCTAAACATAAATCCCTTTCAAATATAAAGAAGTAGAGTGAAAAATAGCCTCTTGCATTCACATCTCCCATGAAAAGTAAACACTCATTATAAATGCCAACACTATGAGAGGAACTGCAACATGAAGATTTACAAAGACAGCTAGTGTGATTTGCTCCAAAAGGTAAAAGAGTGTTGAGCTTCTGAGTATGTGAGAGAATGAAGGCAAAAGGTCAGAATGAATTTCATTTAAATTACTTTCTGCTTGCCTTCAAAGGTCTTGCAAAGATAAACAAAACTCTTATTTTAATGATAAATTCCCTCACCTAACTGCTTTGAAGTTCTTTTATTAAAGCTACAGAAATAAGGCCACAGTATGCGCCTCTTGCTTTATTGTTAGTGGCTAGGGGATGGCAAGGAAGAATCACAGACAGAGCTTGGAGATTATTCTAAAACTGGTTGTAAAGGATATATCTTATTTAAGCTTTATTTGACAATAATCTAGTTAGCTTTTAATTTCCAACAGAACTCTTTGGAAAACATTACTGTAATATTGATCTCAGAGTGTGATGCAGCACTAAACATTCTGAAGTGTTTAATCAGTGTATTCGTTTTTCAAGTGTTCTTGTTTTTTCCTAAAAAGCTTGATTGAAGCACATTGTATCTAGTCTTAATTTTTACAGTATAAACAAAAATTACATTAGTTATTCTATTTACGAGTCAGAGTCAAAAAATCACAGCATAACTGAATCTCCAAGGGACTTGTGGAAATTTGTCCAATCCTGTGAAGCTAAAATCCTCCTGGGCAATCTGTTTGCCTTTTGATCACACTTACCATAAGAAATATTTTTCCTGTTTTAAAATTACATTTCTCATATTTCAATTGCTCTTTAATTCTTTTCAAACTCAAACAACCAATTTCCAACCTAAAAAATTATTGATTTTTTAATTATCTGACATTGTAAATTAATTTTCAAAACTGACTGGAATAAATGGCTTCAGATCTCAGATTTCTCATGAGTGTTCATGAGACATGTTTTGAGCAGGTGGTAAAGCATGACATGTAGAATCATTGAATTTACTGGCTGGAGGCCTTAAACACAGTCAACTTTTGAACTAATGGTATAAAATTCCAGCAGTGTCTCAATAGAATTTGCCACAATGCAGAGCTGCCTGCCTTGTTTGAGTTGCATTTGGTTTTCTAATGAGAAATTAAATGTTTTCAGTTAAATTCTGGAGGAAGGGATTCAGATGTTGCTATCACTTTTTTCTTTAGAAGTCAGTGACTATTGTTTTCTTCCATTTCTCTAGAAAGAAAGGCTGTCACTGATTCAGATACTTCCCATCATACATAAGATTCATTAGGAGTTAGGCAGTATTCTGAGTACTTCCATTTTGAGTTTGCAACCATTCCCCAAGCACAAAAGATATGATCTTTATTTAGCAGCTTTAGGACTTACCTCCACAGTCCAGCATGTTTTCGAGAGGCCAACAATCATAGTCTTTGTTATCTAAGTCATGCCACCCTTCCACTAATACCACCTGCCAGAAAAAAGCATCTGAATAAACTTCAAAAAAGAGAGGGAAGAATGAGTGATATGTCCAAAGTTTATCTTTCAACCAAAATAATCAAACCAAATGCAGTCACATAGCCCAGCATAATTTGCTCTTTTCATTTTCTGGAGATAAAAATAGGGGCACGCATAATCAGTAAGCATATTGTTTTGATCTATCTGGAAATCAGCCACAAAACTATGAGGGGATGTAACTAATACTTCGGTTGCAGAAGGGACATTTGATTCAAAGAGACTTTTTGCTTTAAAAATGCACCCTTTCACCACACCAGACTGTTCAGTATCAATCTATTACATTTAAACTCTTTGAAAAAGTAGTTTTTTGTTATTTTTTTAATAACACAATAACTTTTAATAACACAATCTGTTCATTGTGTAAATATTAAAATATATAAGAATAGATAATACTAACATTGTGTAAGGCTATTACAGGTAGAATACAGCATATTAATAGCATACAGATTGAATTGCAAGGGTAGCAGAATATAAGTACAGTTGTATATACATTATAAATGTAATGAATTATATACTGCAGGGTTTACACAAACAGAACAGAATATGTTATGATAATGAATTCTGATCTTGTTTCATGTCTAGAAAAAGATAATTTGTATTTGTATACTCTTTCTATTATTTTCTTACAGATTACTGGAGGATAATCTTTTACTGGATTATCCAATTACTTGTCACAACATTCAAGAAATAAAACCAAATTACACAAGCAACTTGCCAGTATTTTCTTCCTTTACTTGTTTTCCACATAACTAAAATAACATTCAACAATTGCCTGATATAAATAGCTGTCTTGCTGCAGTAAGTCATATACAGTTCTTTTCGATTGCACAGACCACAGGAATAAGTTTTGGTAAGCAAATCTATGTAGTTTACCTACCAATAAACTGAGGGGGCTTCAGAGCCCTAAGACCGATACTTTGCCAGCTCTCGTGCTTCCTACTGTCCACCAAGTGTCAGGGCTGCCTCTGGTGCTACTGCTGCTACTGAATTTGATGACATTGCCTAAGAAGGGGGGTTGCTAGACAAGCTGATCCTGGTGTCTCCAGATGCTGCAGCTGTTCTGCCTCCTCCTTCCCTCTTCTCCCTCACCCCTGTTCTCAACACATGCTGGAAATACTCCTCATCTCGCAGCTCTGTTGAGCTATACTTAAAAATCCATACTTGTATAAGATATAACCCTGATCCCAGGCCATTGAACTTTGTGCCCAGGTTAGCTCGAAACTGGAAAAGCAATGGGAGGATTTTATTTCACTGCCTCATTGATTTTGGGCAGCAACTGACTCTTAGGCAGATGAATCAATACTATGGAAATAAAGACATAGCTGGGCCTGAGGAAGAAGGATGTATAAACACTAAGGGAAAAAAGGTCACTTATAACCTGTAAGACTAGAGGGTGGACTAGGTAATCTTCTGAAACCCCTTCCAAACCAAATTGCATTAGGTCCTGTAACTTCAGTTTCTCAGTCTCTGGAGATGCTGGACAACTTGTACCTGGGAAGTATCCTGCTACATACATGGGAGCAATAGATCTCTGTCTAGCCATAGCCATGATGGTATGATAAGAGATAGATGTGTCCAGGACTTCCTGTCCTTCACTGTGACGATGTCACCCAAATAATAAGTTTCAATCTGAAGATACCTTTGAAGCATTTCAGTTTGGCTACATGGTAGAAAAAGAAAAGAAGACAGAACACTTTTTTTTTGCTAGAATTATCTGCTTAAAAGAACTCTACATATATTAACAGTCTGGACAGGTTTTACTGGTGATTTGTTTCAGGATATCTTGTGCTTAATGAGGAATTTGCTGGCAGGGAAGGTAAGGATTACAACTTGTTAGACCCCACAGTAGCCAAAAGATTACTAGAATGATCCTGTTTTCTTTAATAGGGCTGACAAATACTCACAAGACATTAATATTATGATTCAAGGACTGTAAAGATAATACATTACTTTTATAGTTACTTGTCTATCGTCAAATTCTGAGTTTCTATAGAACTGCCACGTACAAGAAGCCAGTGGAAGAACACTGAATTAAAGATGGGTGGACTGGAATGTCCAGTGATTAGCTGATTTAAGAATCTATCCCCAGTATTTAAGAATATTACCAGCTCTTTATTCAAGCCTTGAAAATTTTAAAAAGGAAACCAGAGAGGAGATTTAGCAATATAAATTTAGGAACCTTGGTAAAAAGAAAGGATTAACATCCTTCATAGTGATACATTATTCAGGTCTACCTACAACTTTCTGTAATATAAAGGGCATCAGAAACAGAATTGAATAAAGTGAAATGATAATTTGAAATATAATATTCCTTGCCCTATATTTGGTCATTTTTCTGTTTCTAAGTTGTATGCAATCACACAATTTGCATTTAAATCATGAATGAGTTTATTAACACAGTCAGACATAGTCCAGCAGAGATTAACTGAATTCTGCCAACTTCAAGTTGACCCAGTTAGTGCCATAACACAATTATTTGGCTTCTTCTCTTAGAAATACCTCTTAATCTGAAAAAAATGTAATTTCGAATAATTGCAAAGAACTATATTAGGCAACTTTTTCCTTACGAACAACCATCTCAAATAGAGATATTTAAACCACTTAATTTTTATTAAATTACATTTTCTAGCAGGACACTTACTTTTAACAAAAAAAAATTCAAAAATTTTCACCATGAAATTTCTGATATTTCAAAATTATGGCATTCACCATTCAGTAGTTAACTACATTCAGTAGTTAAAATCTCTCGGCTCTTAGCATCTAAAGGTGTGTAAGAATATCTATCTTATTCCCATATCTTAGGGTTAGCTGTAATAAAAAGCATTTTAAATGGCGGAGTCTGGTTCCTGTTTCTTACTGCGATCATAAGGATAATATTTTCAAACCTAAAAATTATTCTACAAGTCTGTAACAGAACAGCAAAACTTCTCTCACTGTGCTATCAGATGTGGAGAAGTCGCATGGCCAAAGCACTCTGACGCTTCCCTCTAGTGCCTTTATTGCAGAATAACGCCAGACGGACTCCGGTGAGCAGTTTGGGTACAGGGTTGCCGCATCTTTTTTATTGCCATAAATGGATCACTCAGGAGCAGTGTAGCAGAGAATCCTGTCTGATGTCGGTTCTCACTTGCGAGTTTGGTGTTAGTCGTGAGTGGCCTTCTCCCCTTCCCCTTCCCAACGGCAGAGTGATAAGCTGGACAGCCTCAAGAAATTCCCATGGCTCTGGCCTATGGCCACCTTGCCACTACACATCAAGTAATAATAACACCTACACAGGATCACCATAACAATTTTTTACACATTTTTAATCTGCAGGACGTGCTTTGATATCCTATGTAATGTGTTCACCTATGTGTTCCTCTAATCCTGTGATTTCACATCTACACAAACAAGTACATGTCTCAAAAGAGACCCTCCCAGCATGAACTTTTTGTGCACTCTCCCTATGGTGCTGGTCCTCCAGGTCTTCTGCTGCTTGTAAGATTAACTGGACAATTTGATCAGAGCTCTGATCTGGTTACAATTTCTCTTCTTTCTTCTTATTATTACTCTGCTGCTTTAGTTTTGATAGGGTCAGAGCTATTTTCCTCCCATCCTTAGTCTTTACTCATCTGTCCTCAGTGCAAACTTATTCTTAGTGAAGTAACACAAGTGTATTCATGTGTTTCAGTGAGACTCAGATCTCAGCTGAGCTTCGATAATCAAGAGTAAAATATAACATCCTATATTTTTCAGAAATCTTGGCGATTTCATTAAGACATTAAATGTCATCATAATTTTGTGCTAGGTGAGTATCTTCAGAAGTACCAAGTGACTTGCATTTGCTAGGAGTGCTGAACAGGCAACAGCTGTGGATCTAATGAAAAGCTGGAGTAGAATGCAGGATCCTTAACCTGGCATAGGGCATGCACATCATCTCTTAACATCCCTATTCACTTTTATTGCACATTCTCCCAGTACTAGAAGGCTTAGAGAAACATTCCAGGTCAGGTTTAGTTGAAGTAACTGATTGTGGCACGGAGTTGGACTAAACGGCTTTTAAACATCCCTCCCAACCCAAACTGTTCTATGATTCTGTGATTCTATCTCAAAAGATTCTATCTCAAAATCTTGCACTAAAAGAATGATAATCATAAAATAAAAATTAAGTAATGACATATTTGTTACTAAACATCTTATAGGTTAATGTTAGATAATGATTCTTTGATGACAGTTTAACTGAAACAGAAGAAGCAAGCAATTGCATAGTTCACACGAAGGAGTAGAGCTGGGAGGCAGTATGAGAGTTGCAAAAAAGCAGTTAAGGACATTGAAAACCACAGCAAAGAAACTGCTTCTTCTGCCTACCATGCACAATATATATACATATATCATAAAACCATAGAAACCTTGAAAATACAAACAGTATTCATTGGCAAGGTGGCAGGTAGTTGTCACTGGACTCTTGAGCTCCTGAACAAATTTATGCTTTATAGGTGCATCCTATAATCTATAAAGAGAACAGTCACAGCTTTAGCTGAAGATGCCATAAGTTTTAATAATTCAATACAATATATGACTGAAAGCCTCTAAGAAATGGATTAAGAAAAATGGAATTCACAGGTCTCAGAAAAGCCAACATGGACTTCACTTTCAAAGCAATTCAGGTTAACCTTTAGAAAATCCTAGCCTAAGCTCCTAAAATTAAAAGAGTTTCTGTATCAAGAGTAAATAATTTGGTTTCTGTTACTATAATGAGGCATGTCAATGCTGTAGTTGTTCAAAGGGCATTCAGCAAGTCTGAGATTGTAAGGCTGGATTTCAGTTTGATAGGATGACTGCCTGAGCGGCTTCAGAAGAGTTGGTCCCAGTTCAGCACAGAATAATTTGAGTTTTCTGCTGGGGAAACTGAGCAGAACATCACTGATATTCTCAAAGGCTTCCATCTTCCCATCCTCTCACACAGGCAAGAATGTTTTACATGTCTGCAGTGCTTCAGCAGAGCAAATGTGGCAGTTCTTAAGATCTGTTGTGGAGGATTTGAGTGTTGTGACAGAAGATAGCTTACAGACATTTCTGTTCTTACCTGTATCATGCTTCTGAGGTCCACTACTCACACAACTGGTTCTAGCACCACTCAACTGAAATCTGCATTGTGCCTTAATGGGTTTTTCTTGTGCTCCTCACTTCTCACTGTATGACTAATTTCTGTTTTCAGAGTTCTTGAATGATATTCTGGCAATATTAGCACTGCACATTTATTGATATTACACACATTGTTTCTTTCCTACAAATAGGCACCCCTCACAAGCCACAATGTCTTATCCATTTCAGGGATCTCACACAATCAGGAGTTCCTCACAGACCACTCTGGCAGGGAGTTTCTTGGCATTTTGTAACTGAAGATGATTGAGCCTTTTGGATATCTCTTTGGATCAGACTCAGAATGAAACAGAATCCCAAACATTTCCTTTCTTCAAGTCAGCATCATTTCTGCATCTGTAAGTCTAGACAGATGTTTACCTATCATATTGCTATAATTTCCTCCCAGTGTTTATCTCAGCTATATGGAGAACAGTTCACATGTTCTGTACACTTTCTACATGCTTGAAGTCCTTACCATTCTGGCTTCTGCCAGTTAGTACACATTAAGATGCCTCACCAAAATGCATTCTCACATTCCTTCACAGGAAAAAAGGATTATCCCAGTTGCGGCAACATAATACAGCAATAAAGAGTACTAAAAAAAAAAAAAGTAAGTCTAAGTAGAACACATATTTCAGCAATGGGAATTAATTTTTTCCTCAGATCTTTAATGAAAACAAGTGATCCCAAATGCAGCCCAGATCACCAGATCACATTCACAAGTCCACTTCTCCACTGCAATGACATTAAAAGTTACCTTTCCACAAAGAAGTAAATAACAGTATTTGTTTAATATCCTAGTCTTTGTGCTCATGTAGGTAGCTTTTTTAATTGCTGCCTCAAGTGAAGTGAACTTCTAGTGAATATCCATTTTGTCATAATGCCATTTTGTAGACTGCTTTGTGACTGACTAGTTGTCAGAAATAGTCTACTGGGAGAAGCTGAGGATTTTCAGGTGCTACTGAACCTGAAAATATTCCTCTGCTATTCAAGATTCTCTCGTTCTTTGGGTATATTACTTTCTCTGCTGAAGTCAGACATAACTTCCTCCTGTCAGAAAACACCAGGGTGCCAGCAACTTCTTTTCCCATCACATTCAGCACCCCAACAAAGAACAATCTACCATTTATACCATAGCTTTGACATGAGGAACAGTATCTGAGATACTGAGAAGATGAGAAAGAAAACATTTTTGAATTTGAAATCCAAATATTTGATGTGTCTTATGTGTTAGGATAAAATAAGACATCCTTTTTTATAGCTATATACTAATTCATGGGCCACATCATCTGATGTAGGTCTCAGTCTCACTTTGATTAAAGTCTCTGGCACATCTTTTATTTTTCCAATGATATGCAGGTCTATGAATTAAGAACTTGAGAGTGCACTGCAAGAAGTGTAAGTATAGTAAGTCAGTGTTTATGGAGTGGAATTTTAACTTCTGTTGTTTCATTTTTGTGTAGCCTGAGACTGCTAGATAATTTTCTGGTTTTGATATCTTTTTCCCTTCAGAGAGCACACTCCAGAGTGATGTCCTTAATGGCTCTAGTGCATCTAGTAAACAAGAAACATTATCAGTACTATTCCACCATGAAGTATTTCATTGCTCTGCTCTACTAAATACTAGTTAGGAACAGAGCCGTGTCTTCTCCTCTTGTGCTTCCCTCCGGATCATTCACTTCTTTTGTAATTTCACTACTATGTAATAATTCCTTGTGTTTTACACTTCTAAACCCAGGAGATTCTCAAAGTTGTTAACAGCAGACAGAGGTTTGATGTCCACCCCATGGTTTACTGCTTCTAACTTCTTGCAAAAATCTCTAATTTTTAATTTTAAGTATGTGTACAGTGAGTAATATAAAACTGCACAGTTCTGATACAGGCAATCTTCAGGCATACTTCAGTCTCCTGGAAGGTACCTGGTCTTAGGGTCAACAGCAATAGTGCAGCTTTCCATTTTTGAAGATATGTGATGGAGAGCTGCATAAGAAAAGGCTTTCAGGGGCTTCCCAGCTTTCTTTATGAGTTGCTTTTATTGCCAGGCTCTCACATTTATTTTCTGACAAAGCTGTACATCTACATTCATACATGGCCACGCATCCGCCCAATCTGATTTCTGATCCTGACTCATGAATTTGACTTCCTGGCTTGAATGCAGCCTTGTCTCATCATCACGGACTTGTTTGTCAGCCTGCACTTCACCTTTGGCTGATCCTGTTTTCTGATTTCAGATCTGCTATACTTGCCCTCTTCAGGCATCCTAGGTCTGGTCCCTAGTCGGAGTGACACTATCTGCCTGCCTTGTTGTGGCCCTTGCCTCCCAAACCTTCCTCCCTCCCAGTCCGCTCTTGCTGCTCACAAACAAGGACACCTCATATGTAACAATGCAGTTAAAAAAAGAGGAAAAACAAAGTTCAAGAGTAAATATGTAATAAAGCGAAATTCTACCCAAAAAGGAAAAATGCAAATAATTTGCTTGAAATCCCATAAAGATACATCTTCATAGTATCTAAACTGTCTCTAACTGCAGAGGACTTATTGCAAAGGACTTATTATTTACAAACAAGACACAGTTTTCATTGTAAGTAGTTTAATTAATTCTACGGATAGTTAATTTCAGGCACCGACATTATCAATATCTTAGGATTTCCTGGGTTTTCTACAGTTTTCTAAATGAACATTATTATCCCTGATGCAGTTTCATTTCCAGGCACATTTCTGCTTCAAAATACCTGCTGTTATTTTAGAGATCATTATAAAATGTATGCAGGCACTTTATTTTCTTAATTTAAGCTTTTTGTTACCGTGTGATCCTTACCAATTGTTGCATTCAATCATAATATTACTCTCACCCTAGTCATAAAACCCCTGTGTCCTCTTCTCATGCCCCAGCTATTTATCCCACTAACAGGAGATGACTTTTAACTTATATATATTTTGTTCACTGTACTTCGTTTGGAAGAAAAAACCCACTTATTAGTGTTTTCTTAATATATCATGGAAGCTGGATAAGTAACACCATACTTGATAGGAAAGTTTGAGGATGCAAGTAATTAATTTGGAAGAACAATACAAAAAATCTTTACCCCTCCAAGCATAAAGCAGAACAAATGAAAAGACAGACCTCATATAGAAATGTCAGGGAAACTGGATATGCTATAAAGGCAAAACTAGGAAAGAAATTGCTTTTCTCTCAGGTCCTGAAGAAATGCTACTTCCTGGGGATTATGAGGCTTATTCACTTTTTTTTTTTTGCTAATAAACAACTTTACTGTGAGGACAGATTTCTACAGACCCTCAAAGTACACTCATGTTATTATATTCCATATTCAGGGACAGAAGGGGTATATGAGAACTTGAATGCTCAGGAAATTATTGTACTTCTGTGCTGTTGGCTTGAGCATTTTAAATGGTGGCTTGTGACAAACTCATTAGCACACTGGAGTGATTCATGAGGACTATTATAAATTATTTTAGGGTGGGTTTGTTTTTTTTTTTTTTCCCTTTCCATTTAAACAGAAGGATGGTTTTCCATTGCAGCTATTTCCAATACTAGCTAGGGCATGTTTCAAGGCATTCTGCCTGCTTCATGCAGGTCTTATGAAAAGGCTATTTTTACCACATGACTATTAGTAAGTCTTTTCAGTCCTCCTGCCTCCCTCAGGGTCAAATTCTCTTACGAAAGTGTGTTCTGATTACGTAATAGATATAAATTGGAAATCCACTGGGGAGCCATGGCTAGCATAAAGCTGCAGAGACTATTGTTTGTGTGGCTTTGGTTAAATACAAGTGGATCACTCTCTTAAGTTAACTCAGGGATTATTTTTGTTCCCTCTGACATACAAGAGATTCAATAAATACCCAACATGTAAGTTTGCTCCTTAAACCAATTTACACCTTGTTCTGTTTCAAACAACTCCCATAAATCTGAGTTAGCAAGCTTTTGTGAAACAGCTGCATCTCTGTGCATTGTGACTAGGCCATATTTAAAATCTGATCCTTTTGGTCCCACAAAAAGATTTCTCTTCTCTCTTCAAAGCAGTCCAGAGATGACTTTCACTTCCAGACATGGAATGAACTACTGCATTACTTCATGTTCAAAGCAAATAGCCAGTGGGCCAAAGAGTGACTTTCTCAAGAAACAACAATTCTCACTTTATTCTTGTGTGCTTGGGAGGCACTTTGTTTTAAAAAGAAGTCATTATATGGAAGAGAATCATAAAACATTCACACAATATATAGAGTATTGAGATATATATATTGTAACAGTGCACAGAAACTTGTTATAACCAGCTTTGGAAGGTCTGCTTATTTTCAGCATAAATGTTAAAGCCTAGAAAGAAGAAAAAGTAACCTGTTGGAGAAGGTCCAGAGGAGGGTCATGAGAGATGGAGCATCTCTTCTGTGAGGACAGGCTGAGAGTGTTGGGCTTGGGGGAACCTCACAGCAACCTACCAGTACCTGAGAGTAGCCTACATGAAAGCTTGGGAGGCATGGAGTAATCAGATGAGCTTCAAAGTGAAGCAGAGCAGGTTTAGATTAGACATTAGGAAGAAGTTGTTCATGATGAGGGTGGTGAGACACTGGAACAGATTGTCCAAAGAAATCGTGAAAGTCCCATCCTTGGAGACATTCAAGGCCAGGCTTGATGAGGTTCTGAGCAACCTGCTCACAGTAGGGGAGTTGGACTAGATAACATTTGAAGGTCCCTTCCAACGCAATGCATTCTGTGATTTTATTCTATGATTCTAAGAGGAAAAGAAAAATTATTTCAGAGTTGCCTAAACTTGTATGATCAAGAGAATATGTTGAGTCCTACAGGCTATAAGCATTCAGTGGATCAAGAGAGGTTTTACTTCCCTTCTACTCTGCCCTGGTGAGACCACATCCAGAATAATGTATCCAGTTCTGGGGCCCTCAGTTCAAGAAGGACAGGGAACTTCTTGAGAGAGTCCAGTGCAGAGCCACAAATCATAGAATCATAGAATCATAGAATAGTTTGGGTTGGAAGGGACCTTAAAGATCATCGAGTTCCAACCCCCCTGCCATAGGCAGGGACACCTCCCACTAGACCA
>VZTY01031425.1:24109-41590 GCA_013400935.1 Turnix velox
TGTGCAGTTAATTTCAAAGTTTAGTCAGACAGAAGATGCCTAGCTGAAAAGTAAAGTTACAAATTAGAAAATTAACCCTATTTTACCTCAAACCAGGACAATCAGATATGGCAAACTTATTTTGCCAAAAATATGCAAAACTCCCATAGATTTGTACGAAGAATGCTGCCTGTGAGAGAAAACGTTTTGTTGTACGTGAAAAAGTTAGAAAGCCGAGCAGATCTTCTACTCTTAGGAATGAATTTACTCAGGCACCAGGGCTCTACAAAGCATCTCTTTACCTCACATTCACCAGCAGATGGCAGATGTACATCACATACTGGGTGCCCCGGGCTCCCGGACGTCCCAAAGAAAATGGCGATGGTTACTCGGGAAAATGGCGGCAGCCGGAGGGGAGCTCAGGCAGACAGGCAATGCGGACGGCTGGCGATGGCGGGCCGCCCGGGTCCCAGAGGGAGGAGGAGCTGCCCGCATGAGTGCAGCCTAAGGTAGGTCTCCGTGGTGGTTTGCCCACTACAGATGACATGAGGCAGCCACGCGGCTGACCTGTATGCTGCACATAACATTTCTGCTGAGGGCTCACTCTGTTTGCTTTTATGATGGTCTCCTTGACAGGGCAGCACTTGCTTTTCTAGGGAGTTTCAACTGTTGGGGAACCTTGTCTGCAGCTGTCCGCCAGACAACCTCACATCATCCTTCTCATCAGAGTCCCAACAAGCTGCCTCTGCCTCTTCCCTCCCTCCCGTGTACTGCCGAGAGGTGCCAGTTTCCTCCATTCAAAAAAAGCTGGATGAGTTGAAGAGCATAAAAAAAAACAAACAAAAAACAAATAAACTTGGCATTGCAGATGCTCAGTTCTTGACAGCTTCTACTGAAGAATCAGTGACATGTCCAAGGTTGCCGGTGGAAACAGTCAGACCCCTTCCCCAGGCCAAGCCAAAGCTGGTCAGCATCCAGAGAATTGAGGAAAAGAAAGCCTGACTTGATTTCCTCATTTTTTGCAATATAATTCACATTATGAGAAATCACTTCATGCATAGATTAGGTTGCTCTGTAGGATATGTGGCCATACCTGATAGAAAACTGAAAAGCATGCCTTTTGTTTACTTTGCTTTCTCTGTTGAAAGACAAGGCAATGGAACTTACATGAGCCAAATATGTACTCGTTACTATGTAGTAAAATTTCCTTATGCAAAAAAGTGTATACTTTGTGGTTTTGTCTAACTAGCAGGAGCATTCTCAGAAAAAAACCCGAAGGCCGTAGGTTCATAAGCTCTCTTTCCTGGAATTTCTGGAGTGCTAGCAGCTGCAGCAGTTCTACTAGACTAAACCAAATAGGAAAAAATACTAAATTTGGAACATACACTTCACAAGAGAAAAATAGATGTCCAATACCAAGCATACAATGACTTATGCCAGATGGAGTTGCTAAGCTGAAGTAATGTGACACAACAAAAACATCAATGTGTTCTACTCGGTTCATATAAAAATGCTTGGGATCTTTTTACTAGCACACTCACTGGAGAGTCCTTTTCATCTCTGCCTTCTGTCCTTTTTCTGGAGAGTTGTCCCAAAGAGAGGAAGAATTGCTTGGTAAAGCAAAGCTCTCAATGACAATTCATTGATCTTTCCGGTTGTGCGATGCATCATATTGGTAGGGTCACCTGCTTTGGTTTCCTTAAATTAGGACTGGTGCTTTCCTGTGTTGATGTTCTAAGTTCTTACTTAGGATTACTTGCTGCCCAAAATACGTCCTAAAAGAATACATTATGGGATTTGATTTTATTATAGGTTTTTATTTGCCTATATGAGTCTATAGAATACAAAGCAAAGCTATGCTTTTCTGTAGCAAGAATCAGAGGTAAAGGAGTAATAAAGAGAAAAAGCAAAACCTTTTTTTCTTAGCAACAATAATGTACCCTTCTGATGGATTTAGGGTACAGTTTCTGGAAGCAGGCCGTAGCAATCTTCTGCCCAGTGGCAATTGGTTTGTCTACTGAAATGGAGATCTGAGCCTAAGCCATTGTCCTACAGTACACCTGGGGGTTACTGTGTTGTTTCTTTTCTTATGGAAATAAGTTGGAACACTCGGTGGGATTGATCTGAGTCAGATATGAGACAGTGTGCAAGTGCTTCTTAAAAACCCGAGTAGACAGAGAGGGATATTTCCAGATCTAGCAAGTCTCATCTTGTAAGCTGTCCTCTGCCATGATTTTCTAACTCAAAAGAGTCATCCAGTTTTATGCTGTTTTGCCAAGCAGAATAAAGTGATAGTTACATGTGTCTTCTCTGTTTTGGTGTAAGGCCTGGGTATTTTAGGGTTTGACAACTTTGTAAATATAGGGACGCCAGTAAAGTTTACTGAGTTGAGTTTTATGATTTTATTTGCATTGCTGCCTCAGTAAAGATTCCACTTGAGCAAAGTACGGATTTACTTTTGTGACTATGCTTAAATGCATTGAAGGATTAGAATTTTAAACCAATATGTTGTTGAGCAGTTTACTTTGAGACAGACATCCAAAAAAGCTAAAATCTAAGGACAAAATTGTTTAAAATAAAACAGCGGAAGCCCATCATGCTGGTAGCCATTGGATTTTGCTGTTGTGTTGATAGATGAAGCGAGCCTGGGTCAGGTCTATAGCAGCCAAAAGGTAGTTGGTGAAAATTCCCAACCATGAAACCCACAGATCTGCCACTTCATTTGCCCACTGTAGCCCAGAGGGCAAAAGCACAGCATTGACTGAACTTTTCCTGCATTCCTAGGTCAGAGTGACAGTGCAACAACAGAAGTTCTGCTTTCTGTGGAGTTTATACACTCATGTTCTGGACAATTCAGTCTACGTATTTTGATGTGGAATAAAGGAAAGGTCTATTCAGAGTGACTGTTGCAAGCATGTTTCTCCAACAGTGTTTTCCTTTGTCCAATCCATACATTATTCTACTGACTCCTGGATTTCCACTGCAAAACTATGTGTCTTGGCCAGCTGTTTTCCCTGCTCAGCATTGCAACTCTTTGCTGTTAAGTCCTGTATAAACAAGGCTGTGCCTGTTCCCCTTCTCTCAACCACATTCCCTTCAGTCCCCTAACAAGATTTATTTTCCTTGTCCTTTTGACTGCTCTAAAGAGAGACAGGGTTTGGATTGCTTCTTGCAGTACAAAGGTTCCATTGCATGTTAGGCATTTTGTTGACTGTTCTCCTGAGTCTTTCTAAGCACAGGTTTTTCAGGTGACATCTACAGGCTCAATGAAGTGGAAGAAATACTGAATTTTGTGTCACCATGTCCATGAGAGGAATAAATATGTAGAGCTTTCTCCTGCAGTCTGCTCTAAATGACTTCTAGCTATAGCTCTGTGGGTTGTATTTCTTGAGTCCTTGAATTTCCTTTGAGAAGAAGGCAAAATGGCTCCCCTCTTTATTTTCCATGTTTTACCTTTGCAGTAGAGCTCTTTTTCAGTTTATTTCACTGCTTAATTGATTTTCTGTGACTTGCAGGTGGTGCTTTTGTAAATCAGCTATTAAAATTAAGAAGAATTTCTTTGCCACAACAGTTTGAGTTCTGTGGCAAATAATGGACTAAAAGAATTTTTCTTGTTCTCATACATACTCCATAATTTTTCTTAGAATATTGGTAGGACATCTGTGTAGCCCAGAGATAATCTGGTCCCCTTCACATAGCATCAGGATATATGTTTCAGGGACTGTACTTCCTTGTGTTGAATGTTTTCTTAAGTAAACAATAAATTGGGGCATGACATAAGTGGGAGGTAAGGACAGAACTACTAGCACAACAAATCCTCTGTCTTGAAGAGAGATTACTGCAGAAAACTAGATGTGCTGATACAGAATGTGTGGGACAGATGGTCCTGGGACAAAACCAGAGGAGACTGAAGATCTCTTCTCTGCCTTGGCAGAACATAAATTCTATTGGACTTAAATACTCCTGCATCTTGGGTTTTTTTTTGCCACAATAACTGACCTTACTGAGTGCCAGAAATGGATGAAGAAGAATGGAAACAAAACTTTCTGCATTCTTGTTTAGGAATAAATCACAGTCTTAACCTGATCTCAGTTGACAAAGTGTGGGAGATGCATCAAGAATCTATTTCAAAAGGAAATACTTTTTTACAGAAAACAAAAACCATACGAAAACCATCACAAAGCCTAAACCAAACAAAAAATCCCCATGCAAAACTCAAGCATGACCTCTTTGGAAAACCACTGGGTGCCAGTAATATCTTATCATGGCAGTATAATTTCATTGCATTTCTGTTCTATTGCTGTTTGCCCTTAACAATGGCAGAAGTCCTTCCAAACAGTGTTTTGTTTCTTGTACCTGACAGAGATGTGTAATAGTGGGCAGTGAGTCCCTTTATATGGGTTTTACCTGAATGTGGAATTATTATGAGGTCCTCTTTTTAAACCCACTGCTTCTATAATGCATTCTTCATAACTAGCACCCAAAATGACTGCTAATAAACGCTGATGCCTCTCATGCCAAGAAAGTAGTGCCACCCTGAAACACACCCTGAAAGAGATGTTTCTGTCCAGTGGAGGGAATTCCTGCAGCCAAATGTAGTGGAATGGTCATTGTGGTCCCCTACCACCTCAGCATCCAGTTTCCAAGGCAAAATTCCTGTCAGGCTGCTTCAGGCTGCTGTGAGGTCCTTGAGAAACAGCCTCTATATCACTTGCCATTGCTTACCATTTGTTTTCTTCCTCACTTAGCACAGCTTTCTAATTCAATGCTCATAACATACAAGGCTACAAAACTTCTTACAGTTAAACATCAATGTGGTTTGTTTAAACGCATGTGACAAAGTGATTGTAAAATGGTATCACAGCTGAAATTCCTGTGACATGAAGTATATGCCTTCTCTTTGGCTCTGGCATAAATTTAATTTTTAAAGATTGCAGTGCTTGTATGCAATGTTGTGTTTTACCAAATGCTACGTGTCTTGCCAGGAAAGAGCTCTGCAATCATTTTACACAGGAAATGAATACATTGAGATAGCTCTGTTATCTCACACTTTAGCTGGTATATATGTCATTCTTTTGCATGCTGCCACATTTGAATTCTTGCCTAACTGTATTAGTGATGTTGCGCACACTGAAATTTTGATGAGTTGATCCAAGTAATCAAAGAAGTCCTTCTGGAGCAGCACACCTGCATTTGTATTTTATACTTAATTTGATTAGCAGCAGCAAATTTAAGGGATCAGTGACAGTATTTTTGTATATAGAGAACAACCAGTAACAAAGGTACACAGTGATTCCAGGAATCATAGAATCATGGAATCATAGAATAGTTTGGGTTGGAAGGGACCTTAAAGATCATCGAGTTCCAACCCCCCTGCCATAGGCAGGGACACCTCCCACTAGATCAGGCTGCCCAGTGCCTTGTCCAGCCTGGTGTTGAACACCTCCAGAGAGGGGGGGAATGTGAGAAGGTTGTTTATTAATTTACAGAAGCTCAGACCAATCTGTGTCTAGACCTAACTAAATTTCCTCTTCTTACCAAAACTGCAAGGTGACAGAACTTTTCTGCAGGGCACTGTAGTATGGAGGCTGTAAATGTGTCTAGCTCACACTAAAAACTCAGTATTAAAGACAGGTATTCTCCCGAGGCATCATGCAGTGCAACACAGCACAGAGTTTAGTTTTGCAAGAAATGTTTGGTTTCAAACCACTGCTTTTCTGATTGTAATTCTAAATAAGTAATTCATCATTCTCTTCTGTTGAATTCCTGTATTTCACAAATATTTGAAGTCTCACTGCTACATAGAAATTTTAGCTTATAAACTTTCCAGTGTGAATGTTTGGTATACAGTTATAATCTTATTTCTGGATAAAATTTAGGCATACAATTCCCGTGGTGAATTAAGTCATGTCATTACAGCAGAAAGTTCCTATATTTAGAAGGAAATCAGTGAGCCACAAGCAGAGAGAAATGCATAGTGTAACTCAGGCATAGTTATGGATGCAACTTAGTAGTGTGCACTGTTACTGTAATGAAGAAATCTTTTCCATTTAAAAAAAAATGGTGGACAGAACCTTTATTCATTACTGTGTTCTGTGAATTTTTTTTCCCTTGTGAAATTATTCAAATTTATCTGCTGTCATGGCTGTGATAGAGACATTTTCCCTCTCATCCACTCTAGCAGTCTCCTGCATGCAGCTGAAGGGACAGATGGTGTGTTTATGGGGATTCCTTTGGGAAAGGAGAACCCCAGACTTTTCAGACTTTTGAGTGTTATTTCCCTCTCCCTCAGCCATTCCCGGGGTGTAATGTCCTCTTGGACTGGCGTTCATGATAATTCAGTTTCCAGTACTGCAGCAACCTTGCTGCTCTTGTCTCGGAAGATAGATCTGAAGCTGTCTTGCTGCTTGCCTGTGATCTGTTGCTGGTGACAAGTCACCCTTAAATCTTCTGTTGCCTCTCAGAGCACTGTATTTTAATCTCCTCCTTAGCAGCAGGTCTACATACCAAACATATCTTCCACCATGGCTCCCTGCCCAGATTCCCATATGGCAGAATACTTGCATTCCAAACCATTGCCCAGAAGCACCTGCACTAATAGCACAGCTCAAGTGTTGGTGAGGGGGGCTGGAAACTTTTGCGTCTGCATGCCATCAGACTTGCTGGCTGTGATGCTTCTGCCAAGACACCAGCACTTCCCATAGAAATGTGCCACCCCCATCCCACTTCAGGCTGGAGTGTGGTGTCACAGGCATGGCAGAAAACTCACCCAGCTGCTGCTGCCCCATGCTGGGTAGGATGAAGGGGAGAGTCTTTGGGTTCATTTTCAACTCCTGCACAGGGCTGCCAGGAAAGTCGCAATGGTGTTGAGTTGTTGGAGAACAGTTATCTCTATATATTTTATTCTGAAATGTATCCAGAAAACATTAAAACTTGCATTTACTGGTGACATGGAGTTAACTCTGGCTCAGCAAAGACCCAAAGGGGATGATCATAAAGAGACTGTCCTCATGAATTTATTGGAATCTTTACATCTAGCTGGAGTGATTACTACCCGAAAGTAAAAGCAAGAGAAGCTGAGAAACAGCAGCCTAAAAGTACATTTCTGCAAGTCTTAATCATACTATAATATCTTTTCAGACTGTGCAAATGTTACTTTTGTAATTACAGAACATCTGTAGGTCTGACATAGCAATCTCATGATGATCAGGCAATAAGACTGCAACATGAGCCACAAACAGAAATGTAGTGTTCTGATTCCAAGCTGATAAAAATTAGTAATGGAAACAAATGGAGGAAAGAACATGATCTGGTGAACAGTAAGCACTGATGCAAGTTTTGACCCTTAAATATTATTATTGCTCATAACTTAGATTTTTCACCTTGGAAGGGACATGTTCTGATTAGTGCAAAGGCTATATAATTCAGTTTTTAATAGTTTTTTGGGTTTTTTTTTTAAGGAATTAATTAAGGAAAGCAGAATTCTTATTATTTCATATGATGAACATGCTCAACTTTCATACTAGCCTTTGCTGTTGGTTAAAGACCACTTCTCTTACCTCTGTCCTTGATACTTGTTGTAAATATGGATTCTTCTGTGATCTTGAAGTTTCTTGAAGGCTTGCTGATCTCCGTGAGATTAGAGGCACTTCTGTGGCAATATCTAGACCTACCACGATAGCAAATCAATACAAAACATTGAATATATGCTCATACATAGTGCTTAGAGCTCTGTTTTAATTCTATTAAAGAGCTTGTTGCTTTGGGATGTATGATACTAGATCAAAGTGTCTTGAAAGAATTTGGTTGATGAAGCAGCAAGACTTGAGCCTGTGTTTATCAGGAGAGCAGCTTTCTGAAGACCAGTTTCTGGACTGCTTCCACTGAAAAATGCTGCCCATAATTTTCCTGCATTTGGTCAAGGCCTGCTAGCCTAGGGTATGCCCACATGCCCAGTAGTAACATCTCTAAAATTGGACAACTGAGCCATTTTTGCATAGTGCACGGTTGCATGGGGAGCTGCTCTTGTTGCTGTGTCTCCTAAATGTCAGAGCGTGAAAGCTATAATTGCATTTTACATCTACATGGGTAGAAGTGCACAATGGAAAGGATAAAAAATTCATTTCTGGATCTGCAGGGCATGTTACAGTTGATCTCTGCCGTGCCGTGTGCAGTTTGAGCTTTGTATTGAGCTTGTACATAGGTCTTTAGAAGGACACTAACTCTGGCTTCTGGTGTCCCCTTGGAAAAAATAATAATTTTCCAAGGATTAAGACCTGCTTTATGCCACTTTAATTTTTTTCATGAGATATGGGGATTGTTGTGAAAAACATACCATGTATTTACATACATATTCTTCCCTTTGTCTGCTGGAGTATGTGTTAAACAGCAGCTTTGGTTCTTTGGGCCTTTTGCTATTGAATAATAAACTGTATGGATAATTTATTAATCCCAAAACTAATCCCAGACCTGAAATGCTTGCTCTTTCAGATGTAAAGAGAGTATATTGAAAGGATTTTCCTTTTGTCTCATAGAACTCACAAATTGTTTAGAATGTAGAATCAAATATGTTTTTCGTTATAAATATTTATGCTTCTGGCTGCTTTGTTTTCAGAAAATGTTTACTCCCCATAGCCAGTATAGGTTATTCTGTCATTAATTCTCAGGCTTTGGAAATTCCTAAGAGTTACAAAAACTTCTATTTCTCTTTTTCTCTGCAATTTATGGTTTATAATTTACATTTTTCCTAGTACTTCTAAAATATATCTTTAAAATTTTCCTTCGAAGGATAAAATAATAATAAATTCATACTTAGAAAGAAAACCTATGTGTCAGAAAGCAGTTACTTTGCTTTCTGGCACATAAAGGCCAAAAGAGCAATTGGACTTCATTGAGACACCAAATGGGAAAACTCTTGGCTTGCCTTATTACTTCTTTGTCTGTAGTCCCTTTGTTTGCAGTGAATCAAGACACTGTAAAGTATTCATAGTTCGCATCATATTGAAGCCTATGTGTTGGGAAGAAATTTTTCCATCCTTATACTCATGGCACAATTCATGTGACTTGAGCAGTGGTGATGTTTCCTCTGTGATCCTACCAGATCTGGAAGTCACCTCTAATTTACAGATTGGTGCAATGCTTTGAGAGAATCTCCAGACATAAATTTGAAATGGGGAACAGGAGGGTACAGCCAAGCCCAGTCTAAGACATTGAAGACAGAAGAGATGGACCTGTGCCAAGAGAGGTGTCTTTGTTCTCAGCCATAGCACAAAAACAGTTTGAGAACAGGGAAAAAAGGAGAAAAATACTAAGTCCCATCCGTGTTAAAAATCAGAACTGCATCTGGCATGCATTTTTTTTTATAACTCTGTTGTAATCTTGAAAAGGAAGTTTTTTATAATGGAGGCCTCAGTGCTAAGGTGGACTTTCTTGATGAAAGTCTAGTGTTTTTTTCCAGGCCCTGATACCATTCCTTTAGTCAATTTTGTAATTTTGTCCTCAACAGATTCTAACAACTACTACTGGGGCTGTGGAAGATATGTTCAGGGAGTTTCCATTGTCTCCCATTGATCTTGCTTTGAATATTAAGGCTAAAAAGCAGTTAAAAATCTTTGGGTTTGGAAGACTAATGCCAGGATGAGACCATTTTAAAATAACAGATGGAAAAAGGAAAAATTAACTGGAGATACTCAGGCCTGAGATTGTGCTTTGAATTATAAATGTTTTTGTAAGATGACAAGGAATAAGAGGAAATTTGAAGGGTAGAAGGCTTTGACTTGGCAGGAGAAGAGACTAACTAACCGAAAGGGAAAAGGTAAATCTGAGTGGGTGAGAGTGGAAGTGAGGACTCAGTAGAGGCAGGGCAGCCTGTTGTGCAAACTGGTGATACCTTTTTCTGATGTTTCTCATTTCCTAGACATCTGTAGGACAGGGTCTTACCAGACATAATGATTTGTGGTAGTCCCAATTGCACTTTTGGTCTCCTTTTTTCTCCATGTATCCCACCAGGATAACTTTTACTAGAACAGACATTGATTCCTTGTGCTTCTCTTTCCTTAAGGCATTAAAAGTATAGTTTTCTAGAATGGAGGCCTCAATGCAGGCCTCAGAGGCTTCAGTGGATGAAATAGTGGATTACATTTACAATCCACAGATCTGTTGTCAATTTGTCTTGAAGTCAAAAAGACATTGCTACATCTTACAATATGGGACACATGCATCCTGTTTTGCAAGAACTGAATTTCTAAAGAATTTGTCATTCTTATGTCCAAATTTTTTTTTTCTCTCCTAGGTAACATTAAGACAGAATTTCCATTAGAAAAGCAAAGTAAATTCTTGTTCTCGTATGAAAATTTTTGGCTGACAACTAAAAAACTGCCTTGTATTTCTTTTCCCCANTGGAAGACTAATGCCAGGATGAGACCATTTTAAAATAACAGATGGAAAAAGGAAAAATTAACTGGAGATACTCAGGCCTGAGATTGTGCTTTGAATTATAAATGTTTTTGTAAGATGACAAGGAATAAGAGGAAATTTGAAGTGTAGAAGGCTTTGACTTGGCAGGAGAAGAGACTAACTAACCGAAAGGGAAAAGGTAAATCTGAGTGGGTGAGAGTGGAAGTGAGGACTCAGTAGAGGCAGGGCAGCCTGTTGTGCAAACTGGTGATACCTTTTTCTGATGTTCTAGTAAGAGTGGTATAGATGATGAAACCTCTGACACTTTCTCATTTCCTAGACATCTGTAGGACAGGGTCTTACCAGACATAATGATTTGTGGTAGTCCCAATTGCACTTTTGGTCTCCTTTTTTCTCCATGTATCCCACCAGGATAACTTTTACTAGAACAGACATTGATTCCTTGTGCTTCTCTTTCCTTAAGGCATTAAAAGTATAGTTTTCTAGAATGGAGGCCTCAATGCAGGCCTCAGAGGCTTCAGTGGATGAAATAGTGGATTACATTTACAATCCACAGATCTGTTGTCAATTTGTCTTGAAGTCAAAAAGACATTGCTACATCTTACAATATGGGACACATGCATCCTGTTTTGCAAGAACTGAATTTCTAAAGAATTTGTCATTCTTATGTCCAAATTTTTTTTTTCTCTCCTAGGTAACATTAAGACAGAATTTCCATTAGAAAAGCAAAGTAAATTCTTGTTCTCGTATGAAAATTTTTGGCTGACAACTAAAAAACTGCCTTGTATTTCTTTTCCCCATTGTTCCATGTTTAGGATCTAGAATGAAATGTTCCACAGGAGTGGGTACTAGGACTGGATCTAGTTTTCTCTGGAGATTAGGAGGGGAAGAAGCCATTTTTCTTCAGTTGAAAAAACTGTCTTAATTGGACATTCTCTAACTGTCTGTGAAACTGTGCAGTAAAAGCGTGGTCTTTCTCTATCCTCTTGAGGGTATGTAACACCTTAGACATCTTTCTGCTTGGGTCAGGTGAATCAGCACCATCTTGGCTTTAAAGATAATACTAGAGAAAAGAGCTTCATGCTGAGTTCTGTGGGTTCTCTCGGAGAAGGGCTGTAATCATGGAATCATAGGGCTGGAAGGGACATTCTAAGGCCAGCTAGACCAAATCCCCTGCAGTGAGCAGGGACATCCTGTGCTAGATTAGGTTGCTCAGAGCCTCATCAAGCCTGTCCTTGAATGCATCTGGGGATGGGGCCTCCACCACCTCTTCGGGCATCCCGTTTCAGTGTCTCACCACCCTCATGGTGAAGATCATTTTTCTGACATCTAATCTAAACCTGCCCTGCTCTAGTTCAAAAGTATTGCCCTCGTTCTACAGCTACATGCACCTGCAGACAGTCCTTCCCCAGCTTTCCTGTAGGCCACTTCAGGTATGGGTATGATCTATTCAAGAACACTAACATAAGAGAGGAGGCAGGAAGATTTACCGTATCCTTACAGTTTGCTACTGTTTCTGCTAGAAAAATTCTGCAGGGTTAAGTTGTATGGCACAGAGTAATTTCAACTACCATTATCTAAAGAAATGTTCTCAAGACTTTGTAGGTTACTTGGCAAACTGGAGGTTGCCAAAGGATATATGTTAACTGTTGTTACATCTGACAAAAAGTTTGCGGAGACCACTAGGGTCCAGAGGAGACCATGAGGATGATGCAAAGGCTGGAGCACCTCTCCTAGGAGGGCACACAGAGAAAGTTGGGGATATTCAGCCTAGAGAAGAGATGTCTCTTGGGGGACCTCATACTACCTGAAGCGGCCCAAAGGAAAGCTGGGGAGGAACTGGTCGTCAGGGCATATAGTGATAGGATGAGAGTTTTAAACTAGAGTGAGGCAGAAAAAAGTTATTTTGACAGTAAGGGTACAATTTCTCAAGTTTTTCTTCTTTTCCATTTGGTGCCCATTCCCCCTCCCTTTCCATCTCTCATCTCCTCCTTCTCTCCCTTGGGTTTGTTGGAATAATTTTGCCAGCAGCAGCAGCCACCTTTGTGAGCCCTAGGTGACCTCTCAGGTTTTTGGAGTAAGCCTTACCTTGTTGGCTTGGGTTTTGCTTCTGTAGATGAGCTTTTTGTCAAGTTGCTTATGGCTTCAGCATTTGGTGGGTCTGTTTTTTGTTTTGTTCCTGCTGTCACTGCCTCAGTCACCTGTTGCCATGTGTTAAATGTTACGGTATATTTTCATAGCTGTAATAATGCAGAGAGCACCAGGAGACCTGTATTTCTTTCCAACACAAAGGTGTGTGCTGCTCAGTTACTGAAGTTGTTTTGGAGTAGCCAAGGAGTGGCTAAAAAAGAAAAACAAACCAAAACAACAAACAAACAAAAATTAACACCCTTATGAGGATAGGCTGAAGGAGTTGGGTTGTTCAACTTGGAGAAAAGAAGGGTCAGGGGGAACCTCAAAGTAGCTTCTCAGTACCTGAAGGGAGCTACAGAAAGGCTGGGGTAGGACTTCTGAATAGGGTCCAGGATGGCAGGACAGGAGTAATGGATACAAATAGGAAGAGGGGATATTTAGGCTAGAGAGAAGAAAGAAGTTCATTACTATGAGGGTGATGAGACACTGGAAGAGGTTGCCCAGAGAGATTGTGGGTACCCCCTCTCTCCCTGTTTTTAAGGGCAGGCTATATGAGGCATTGAGCAACCTCGTGTACTAGGAGATGTCCCTGCCCATGGCATGGGGTTTGGAACTAGATGATCTTGAAGGTCCCTTCCAACCCAAACCCAAACCATACTGTGATTCTGTGATTCACCTTGAGGGCTGTGAGACACTGAAGCAGGTTGCCCAGAGATGTGGTGGAGGCTCTGTCCCTGGAGGCATTCAAGACCAGGCTTAATGAGGCTGTGGGTAGTCTCATCTAGTACAGGATGTCTTGTACAGGATGCGTGCTGTCTGGTGGTTGGACTAGTTGACCTTTTATGATCCCATGTGACACTGTGATTCTATGATTCTATCATTACTTCTTTATGAAAGACTTCAGTGGAAACTGTGTTTAACTGAAACTGTTATTCTGAGGTTTGGGGACAGCTGCAAGGAATTTGTAGCATATGACAAATCTGAATTTATAATGAACTTTAGACTTTAAAATATATATTCTTTTCTAGGAAAAGCATTAGAATTTAAGATAACTAGATGAAAATTAAAATTGCATCTGCTATGAGGAGCAGTTGAAGATCCTGGTCTTGTCTGTTTTGGAGAAAAGGAGGATGAACGGTGACCTCACTGCTTTCTACAGCTCCCTGAAGAGGAGAAGTGAAGAGGGAGGTGATGAGTTGTTCCCCCTGACATCCTGTTTCTGGACATGTAAGAATGGTTCAAAACTGCATAAGGGGAGCTTAGAAATTACATTTACGATAAGCATAGTTGCTTCCTTAAGAGGTTATTGATGCCCCAAACCTGTCAAAGTTTAGGAGGCATTTTGCCGATGCTCTTAAGAACATGGTTTAACTTTTTGTCACCCCTGAAGTGGTCAGACAATTCCACTAGATGCTCATTGCATGTCCCTTCCAAATGGAATTATTACATTCTATTTTAATATTTTGCTAAAAATAATGTAATTGCTATTTTTTATATCTGTCACTTGCTTTTCAGTATCACTGTTACTTTCAGTGTTTCTCATCCCTCAAGGCTGACTGCGAATTTTCTGCTAATACACTATCGGATAACAACTGCTGTGGTTAACACACTGCAGTAAGCAATTCTCAAAATGGAACGAAATGAAAAGGAGCATCTGAAATTTTTTTTCTAAATTTAATTACCTCCTCTCCAGTAAGTTCTTCCTGACCATTGTGGTTTGCAATTGTCCTGTTTCCAGTAGCTTGCATTTCCAAAGTTCTCTCATTTTACTTTATGTTTACATATTAACTAGTAGAACTCAGAATATTCTCCCTAGTGTAAATATTTTTTGAAGTTTTTTAAAATTAGCCTTTTAAAGCTTCAGACTGGTCCATTTGAAATTCTCAGTGGCTGCTAGCTTGCTAGCTTAACATTGTTTTACCTGTTGTGGAAGTGTAACCTAGTTAGTGAGTTTTCCAAGACTACCCTGCCTCATAGAATGCATTGATTTTTGTATTGAAATTTTTCTACCACTGATACAAAGATCCTCTTTGAGCACAAATGCTTGAAAATACCAGCAAACACTGCTGTTCTTGTCATTTGAATAATGAGATATTCTGCAATATTAAATAGGTTGAAGGATTTTTTCCCTTCATTAAGAAACATCAGTTTTGCAAGTTGTTTTGGTTTTTTTTTAATCTTTGCCTGAGGGAGAAAACAGAAGGCTAAGAAAAGCCAGAACCTAAACAGGATGCAGGGCAGATGTCTGGAGGGTAAAACTTACTACTTTTTTGGAGTTTACATGCCAGAAAATAGAAATCGTACCTTACTTCAGGTCTTGGATATCAGAAATCAGACAATAGAACCATGGCCTCTTTCAGCTTTTCAGCCGTCTACCTGAATTTTGCTGTACCTGTGTTTAAAATCATTGTTTGAACCAGTTCAGCAGATGATGAAAGTAAGATGCCCTGAGAAGTGGTGGAGGCCCCATCCCTGGCGGCATATAAGACCAGGTCTGATGAGGATCTGAGCAACCTGATTTAGTGCAAGATGTCCCTGCTTACTGCAAGAATGTTGGAATAGATAACTTTTGAAAATCTTTTCCAACTCAACACATTGCGTGATTCTATAGTGATCAGCTTGTTTTCCACTTCCTTTACAATGTTTAATTCTATACAAGAGTCCCAGAAAGGAAATTATAATCCAGAAAGCCGAGAAGGATAATGCACTAGGACTTCCTTACTTCTGGCTTCAAATTCCAAAAACAGAATAGCACCACCACTACCACGCCCAAAATACTGTCAGTCAGAGGGTAGTGTAGCCCATCACACATAGAACGGAAACTACTTGGGTGAAACTTTTCTTTTTCTTCTATTCTGTGTTCACGGACATACATGTATATTTAGGTGAATATTCTGTTGCTTTTTAATTTCTTAGATGAATTATGATTATAAAAAATAACACTTTCTGCCATATCAAAGAATGTTGTCTGGAATACAGAAAGATCAGCACTGTAAATTGATCTCAAACAAACACCTATTCAAGACATTAAACTCTGGTTTGTTTTGTTGTTTAATCTTAATGCTTTAATAATGAGCTCTTCATTAATTAGTGTTTATTTACATTCATGAGAATAATGGCCTCTAGCAACACTACTTTAACACTGAGGAAGGAGCAATTTTGTTCCGTTTCATGCTACATTATTTGGAACACTCTGCATACTCTTAAAAATCCAGTCAGAATTCAGTGTCAGTGTTCATACTCACATTCTCTGTTTCACTCATTTCTGTGCCTATTTAACTGTTTCCCTGGTTGTGGTCAGAAGGAAGCCTTGCATTAAGTAATGTAAAATAAAATCACTTTCCCACATTATTCAGAGGGCAAAGCCAGGATGTTTCAAGTCCTTTTTTTCCTCCCTTAGTTTCAGCAACAGTCACAAAAGCTTTTCATTGCACTGCACTGGTGTCCTTCCTGCTGTGTGTGAGCATTTTACTTCCAGTGCTCTCAGCTGTATGACTGCCTGGCATTTCAATGCACATACAGGACAGCATCTTGCAAAATTGTTAGTACTGCAGAGCTTTATAAACATTGCTGTCTTGAAATCATCTTTGAGACAAACCTTATGGAGCAGGATGATGGGGGAGGGAGTGTACATCCGTTTCTTAAACAAAGACTTCTCCCAGATTAACAAGGGAGAAAAAAGTAGGTTCTTACTTCTTTATTTTCTTTATTTCAAAAACTGGCAAACCAGTCAATTTTCCTGAGTTGTTCATAACTTTTTAACGTTTTCAGGCAAAAAATATGACACAGTGTTTGCATGGTACTCCTGGGCTGGATACACCTTGTTTTCATTTGCAAATGACAAGAAAAGCTCTGATTCTGTGTTTAATTTCAAATTAAATCCGTTTGGCAGTAATTCAGGACAGCACTCTGCTTGGTTACAGTGAGCACCTCTAAATTGATAAAAATACATCCTTTTCTTCCCTTCCCCTGCAGCTCCCCAAAGTTCAAAGCATTACTATGAATAAAGAGATGGCGTGAAATTGGGGCAAGAATTTCTTTCAAAGAGCCCCTGCATAAAGAAACCTTGCAGCCTTAGCTGATGTGGTGATACAGGTTAAGCACAAATCCAAGAGAAAAAATGAGGCAAAAAGAGGAAGGGGTGCACTAGAAAGACCAGAAAAGAAAATTTTAATAGGGGTAAAATTAAGGAATCTTCAGCTGCTGGGATAAATTCCTGTAGACTGGGGAATTCTGGACTGTATACCACGTGGTGCGTGCCCTGTGAGTAAACTGCAAGGGCTGGAAGGATTCTTTTACTTTGTCTTCATTTTAAAGACAGTTCAGGCTCTATGTATTCTCCTTGACACTGCTTCCATCTACATGGAGATCTTCCTTTTCTCTAGCTTTTACCTTCAGACTTAGCTAGCAGTCTGATTTACGGGATTTAGAATGAAGTCAAACTGTCTCTAATAGCAACTTACCCATCTATTTGTAGAAAATGTAATTTAAATACTGACTTAGAATCATAGAATCATAGAATAGTTTGGGTTGGAAGGGACCTTAAAGATCATCGAGTTCCAACCCCCCTGCCATAGGCAGGGACACCTCCCACTACATCAGGCTGCTCAGTGCCTTGTCCAGCCTGGTCTTGAACACCTCCAGAGAGGGGGCATCCACAACCTCCCTGGGCAACCTGTTCCAGTGCTTCACCACCCTCACTGTAAAGAATTTCTTTCTTATGTCGAGTCTAAATCTATCCCCCTCCAATTTATATCCATTGTTTCTAGTCCTCCCATCCGATACTATGTTAAAAATTCCTTCCCCTGCCTTTCTGTAGGACCCCCTCAGGTACTGATAAGTTACTATGAGGTCCCCTCTGAGCCTTCTCTTCTCCAGGCTGAACAACCCCAACTCCTTCAGCCTGTCTTCATAGGGCAGTTGCTCCAACCCTTTGATCATCTCTGTGGCCCT
>VZTY01031425.1:41685-53645 GCA_013400935.1 Turnix velox
CTGCACTCAAGCCACTCTCCACCCAGCCTGTATCTGGGTGCAGATACATGCCTTCTCTAATGCCTTACCATAAGCTCATTTATTTTTATTGGTAAGTTGATAGCCAGCTTGTTTCTTGGAAGGAATGGTCATGCTCACTTTTTGTAATTGAGAATTCGCATATACAATCCCAGAAACAACCACAATACCCAGAGGTGGATTCTAAAACAATAGGAATGTTTTGAAGCTGTTGCATGTTTTTGGTTCTATGTGAGGCATCAGGTCTGGATGAAGTTACAAAATTTATATCCACTGAAAAAAACAATATTGTTATTAACTTTTCCTTATAGAAGACAAAAAAAAGAAGCAAAGAAAAATTCTGCAGTGTCCAGAGTTGTTGGACAAAGTTGCAACAAAAGCATTCCCTTGAACTTCTGTCTAATGGGCTGTTGAGTGCCTCAGATACAAAAGTATTCACTGCATCTTGACCCACCTCACCCAGTAACACATCACAGAAAATGAGCTCAAAGCCCTTGTGTTGCTGGTTTGGATATCTGTACACTGTGCAGGTAATAAAAAAACAAACTGGTGGGATGAAAAGTTGTGAAGTGAAATACGCTGCAGCATGAGAGTCCACTTTGATTTCAGGATGAGATCTGGGCCTGCTGAGATAGCCTGTGTGGTCTGTTCCATCTTTCAGCTTCTGTAATCTAGTACAAGCCCTTTTGCTTTTAATAATTACCCTCTTGCTTTGCCCTGCCTAATTTCCAGCTGTTTGTGGCTTTTAGACAGCTGATGGAAATACCAGGTATTTTTAATGTCAAGCCTAACTGAAGGAGCCAGCTAATAAATATGTATCCACCCAAAATTCAAGTCTTCAAGACCATTGTAGTTTTAATCAGTGTTCAGTGAAAATTCTCCTTTTTGAGATTTTCTTTTTTTTTTTTTTCTTTTTTTTTTGTTCTCTTCTCCTGTTCATCTGTGGGAGTACAGTGTCCATTGCGGTTAAGCACAAACCAATTTCAGTCAAATCTAGTCTATTGTAACCTCTCCTGAGGTTATATGTAGTGCTAAGAAGGCAAATCAGCCTGGAACTGGGCTGAAGAGGAAGCAAACTATGTTGCTTTGATCTCTTCCCTTCTTGTATCAGGCATACACCATTTCTGTTCAACCACTTCTGGCTTACTTGCCCTCAAACAAAGGACAAAAGAGTTTAGCTGAACTAACTAAAAATAAATACATTTCTGTTTAAAACCTCCATTTATAAGCTTTACATGATCTGCTTTTGGGGGAAAGGAAATAAAATTCAGGTATTTGAGAAAAAATTTTAGTAGCTGAGCTAAATCTCTAGTTAAACTGTTGGAGGAAAGTACTCCAGTATTTTAAATTTGATTTGTTTCTGTAACATAATCTTGCTATTAACCTTGTTAGTGATAGCATGGCAGATGAATGCTTGTTTTGTGAATCTGAGCAAATGTTACCTGCTTAGAAGGTGTAAAAATGATTGCAAGTTGTAGATTTTACCTGCATAAGCAAGTGAGAATTTTAATAACTAGAAATACCATAAAGCTTTCTGTATATACATAACGCTTCCATTGAACTGTGGGTCTTGGTATTAGAGGCCTTCTGAGGAAAACCAGATTTTTGAAAGGCAAAAGGTGGGTTACTCTTCAGTAAAACTGTGGTTTTATAAACATTCCCTTTGCTTAATAGAAGCAACTCAGTTATTTTCCCTTCATACTAAGCAGTTCTTGATATGAGGGTTTTTTGGGTTTTTTTCTTTTCTTTCCTCTAGCCTCCATTTCTGATAGCATATGAAATGTTCTCTAAACTCTGTTCAGAGACAAAATAGATCTTTTTCCAACTTTAAGCCCCTTTACTTTGAGGCCTTATCTGTCCTCAGCCTAAAGCCAGGTTACTCAGTGAGGGCTGCATGAGAGCAACCACAAAATACTCTGACTCCTTCCATGTGTACTAGACAACCCACAAGGAGTTTACTGAGAGATTAAAGCTTCAGATTGCAAGAGACATCTCCTTATAGGACTTTACAGTGCTGCTACACACAGACAATCAGACGTGTTCAAGGGCTGTATGGACAACTTGAAGCCCATCCAGGACACACAGATATGTACACTGGAATGGTTTCCTGTGAAGCCTTTTCCTTCAAGAGCTGACACAAGTACATGCTGATATCTGGTCTGCTGTATGTCCCTGTGAAATAACAGCATTATGTCCTACCCATTTGCTTCTGAAACAGTCAAGAGAGACATCTGAGATATCTCTCAGCCACTTCATGCTACTCTAAAAGCATTGAAAGATGCATCAACAACTTAGTACTAACTACAGCTTCTTGGAAAGCAGAGGAACATGAGCAAGCCTGGTTGGGCTCTGCCAGGGAATACATAATGCCGCCAGTGTGGTTTTCCAGGAATGCTGGAAACAAGCTCTCAATACCCTGCTTTTTACTTGCATATCCACTGGGCACACTGTGCTAACGCTTGCAGCGCTGCATGGCCATAAGCTGTTGTGTGTTTTATGTGAGATGTTTTAGGAAATCTGGAAGTAAGAAAAGATAATGAGTTGCCTGCTCAATTTACCCATATCATGGTGAGGGTGGGAATAGGTATAATGACTTTTACCCCAGCTTTTCTACGTTGTGTTTCTCCCTTTTAAAACTAGTAAGTAAATAAATAAAATTAAATAAAATTAAGGGTTAGACTCTACAAAGGCTGTGGTGATCTGTATCAATCATACAGTGAGGGAGTGAAATCATCCCTAGAAGAGCAGACCAGTTTGTCAAAGTACTTCTGCTCTAAGAAGCCTGTAAATTAACATTATCCTTCATTCTTCTCTTTTTTTTTTTTCTCATAGGGAAAATTTGATACAGACAGATGAGGTGCTTTAATTTTAGGTCATTTTCTCTGTTATGACCCTGACATGAGCAAAACATGTAACCTGAACATCCACGTTCACACAACAGAGGTTTGTGCAGTGTCTGCTCCTGATAGTCTCAGGATACCAGCAACAGCTGGGAGTCTTACCTTTAAAAATGTAGATTCCCACACTTTGAGCTGTGTTTCGGGCAAGATTTGTGTGCTTTCTAGGAATTGAAAATTAACTTGAGTAAGGAAGAAGCATCTGCATGAGTTCTTGTAATGATTTTTCACTTTTTTGAGCTAATTCCAGTATTTTTCAAACCATATGGTTCTTATAGATATTTTTTAAAGTTAAGTAATATTAACAGTGTATCATGGATTTTTTTTTAATGTAATATCATTCAAAAAACAAATTTTTGTTTGTTTCATATCAGGCTAATATGTTACTTCTGTTGTCTATTGATGCACAACAGAAGAAGGGAATTAATATCTCATTTATTCTCTGGACCAGATGAGTGCTTACAGATGAGCTTACTTATGGTGTGGGTACATAATTTTACTGTAGGTATAATGACTTGAAACTTGTCTTTCAAAGTGGGATTTAATAGAAAATCATAGCTTTGATAAAACAGAAATCATCACTGTTGTATGAAGAAACCTTCTCTCTCTTTTCTTCCTCTTTTGAGGAATACAGACATCACCAAGCAATGGTTTGGTTGTTTGGAGTTTTTTTTTTCAAATGTTGTTGTCGTTCTTCAACAGCCGTGCACTTCTGAACAACACCATTCCTAGCTATTCGTAGCTAGCTTGTGGTTGCTATTACTCACATCTATATACCCTGCACCAAACTCTGTTACCTGTCATAATAATGTCTTCTAATGGAATAATAATGTATCAACAAAATTCTGAGTCCATCCTTTAGCTCAGGAAGTTTACTCTTGCATGAAGTCTTGGTGTTCAAATTTAAGCACATTAAAGTCATTTGACCAGGAGTTCTGCATTCTGATAAGTGAATTGTCAGGTCTGGAGTGAATTGTTAGTTTTCTTCAACATTTTTTGTTTAGACTTTAAATGTTAGTAATGGTGCACAATGATTACAGAATGTTTAACCCCAGAGCAATAAAATACTCCATTTCCTTCTCCCTCACACTGTGCATACTCTAGGCTTTGTAAAGTCTTTGCAATTCAGCAGAGCATGTGGAGACTGTCATAAAGTGTGAGACTGGATATTTAGAGATTCTTTTGCTGATACCTTATCCCTATTGATAAGCAAATGTAGGCATCATTCGATTGCTCTTTTCTTTGGATTTCCAGGTCTATGAAGATGTGCCAACTTCTAAACTTCCTAGATAAAGTTCACCGTTGCTGTTGTTGCCACCCAAGAAAATCATGCAATTATCTTCCTGCCATGTAGTTCTGATTATTTTTAATCTACTCCTCAAAACTTTTACAGTAGGGTAAACTTCAAAGGAATGTTCCAGTCATCTGAAAGTGAAGTATGTTTTCTAAATATTATGGGCCAATTTTGTTCAGTCATGGACTGATTTCAGAGTGTTTGACAGCAGTTGTTGCTCCCTTAGTTCAGTCCACAAAATTACATGAGGATACAAAAAAGAAGTCTGTAACTTAAAAACTTTGTAATGACAATGGTAAGCATTTCTTATATAGTTGAAGTTGTGATTGCAGTGTGCTGCAGTTACATTAATAATTATTGATTTTATATACTAGAAATTTTGTCTTGCAATTTTTGCTTTCACTAAGTGTTTAATTTCTGTGCTTTCCCAGTTCTGTTTAGTTTTTATCATTTAAAATAATTTAAATATGCTTCCAAACTTCAAAAGCTGAGCAAATAAGACCAGTAACTGTAACTTTAAAACTTCCCAAAGTGTCCATTATGTCAAACCAGAGCACTATTATTTCTACATTTTCCATATTTTTATCTGAAACATCTTCTATGAAGCTCTCTCAACTACACATAAAAGATGAATGCAAAATAATTCCTAGAGGGCTTGCTACATGCAAGCATTTCCTTGATTCTCTTCAAATTAAGTGAAATAAGTGAGAGTGAAGGCTTTTGAAAAGAGTTCTTGTTCAGTAAAATTGAATGGCTCTTCCGAGGTATCAGTACTTGTTTTTGCTTTCCAGATTACTTTTTTCACTAAAGAAAAAGAATTGCAGCTGTCTGTGTGGAGAACTTTTATTTCTTTTCACTTGCATACACCTGGAAAAGCAGATCCTTCAGACAGCTATATAACAAGTGTCATAGGTTGAATTTTGAGAACAACTGATATCACAAATATTAAGATTCAAAAAAAAAAAAAAGAAAAAATGTAGCTGTGAGGTGTTAGAAATGTTTTATAAACTTCATATTCTATAATGTGTTGCCCTTGAGGCCTTTGTGTTTTCTATTATTCTCATGGCCAGTTTAAGGAAACATCTAATAATAATGAAACTATTCCTTCTATCAGTTGCGTTTGAGTAGGGTGCTTACTTTTACAATTAAGCCTAAATGGTTTCATATTATGACCCATCCTTTCCACCCTGCTCTTCCAGTTCATGATATAAATGCTTTTGCTGAGATAATTAAAACTTTTTTTATAAATGGGCCTTTACTCTTCAATAACTCATTCATGACACGTAGGTTTGATATAAATTCAGAACTGGAAGTCAAGCTTCTTCCAGTGAGGGATTAGTAATGAAAATGAGTCAAAGTAATATGTAACACAAATGAGATAGATATCGCCTCTGACCGCTAACATGCTGGTAAACAATATGGCATCATAATGATGAAATCATATTGTGTTACTGTATTGTATGGTGTTGCCATACAGATGATGTGGTGGGCCCCAATACTTGTAGAGCTGCAAGCTCTTGGAGAGCTTGGACATTGCAAGGTAAAGAGAATCCTTTGGAGACCTGAGAAGTCAGACAACCTCTCCTTGCAACCAGTGTAGGATTCTGGGTGTAATGGACAGGTTATTGCATGAGTTACTGAGCTAAGAGAGACTAGAGAAGTGCTGGGCCACCTTTCTCTACCTCCTTGGCCAAACCCAGTGAGAATCCTCTTGAGTTTAGTCAGATTTCAGGAGAAGAATAATATTACATGCAAAGATGATCTTTCTTCCCCTCCTCTATGGGACTTTGTAGAAATAAGTTAACAGGGAGAAAAAAAGGAAAACCGCTCTTTGTCTGAGCTTATTCAGCCAAGCTAAGAGAGAAAGATGCCTTGGTCCAAAATTCCTGTCAGAAATGGGCTCACCATGGAGGACTGATCTCATACTGGGAAGCAAACCAAAAAGCCACCAGCCAGATGTAGCCAGGCTCTTAATTCTGCATGTGCAGCAGTAGCTTGGCAGTGATCTGTCCTTCAAGACAGGAAAGGAGGTCTCTGCTGCTCAGGTATTCACTGGAAGATGTTTGTTCTGACTAAATCCTGGATTTTCTTCCCCTCCAGGAGGCTGGCTTGGGTTTTCACATTTGTATTCTGTACATAAAGTTTAACATCTATTCATTTTTTTACATCTACTTTGTTACTTATGTTGTAGAGGGATATATTTGTCTCAGGCCTGTCAATTAGTTGTGTCAGCTTTTGTTGGCTTCCTTTGTTGAGTGAACAGTTGAAGGCAGAAGTTGCTAGTCCTTGAAGTGCTTGGTAGCCAAGAGATACAAATGATGCTCACTTTACCATTTTGGTAGGAAGTTACCTAAGTTAGTCAAGAATGGACTGCAATTGTTTATTGTCTTTAGACCATTTGGTTGTTTTGTGCTGCAGTTGTGCATTGTACATGCTGGATCAGAAGTCTGACAGAGGTTTTGGCACAATATGCATGTATGTGTGATGGAACACTGGAGTGTTACAAAGTTTGGTAGTACACTAATTTTTTGAAGCATGTGAATGATCTGCTTCTGCTTGGCTTTACTCCATTAGTCAAGTGTAGTAAGAAAAGATATTCACTAATGTCTAGACAGCAGGGAGTGTTGCTTTATGGGAAAGAATAATTGCCTTCCTCTGCAGTGTGGCCTGCAGATCAGTTTCTAAACATGTTCACCTAACAAATTGCATGTTCTTGTAGGTTCCAAGGTTTTCACCTTGCTCCAGTTCCCTTATCACTGTTCAACTGGAGGCTATCAGTTCTGTGTTGCAGTTTTCTGCCTAATTTATGAGAATGTCCTTTGAGATTTGTTAGTCTGACAGCTGTATGGATGACTTCATTTATAGCTCTTTCCAGAAGGAACATTAAATACAAAACTCCTTGTTCATTGCATGAAATGAAACTGATCCAGATGGGCAATTCATTCAAGCTTATATTTCTACACAGCTTATTGTATCTATTAATAGAAATATCCTTCTTATTTATGTCCTGAAGATATTATGAAATCTAGATAATGGATTATTTCTCTCCTCATGACTTCCACATATCATTCTGTAGAAAACAGGGAATTTGAGAAGGTGGTTATATCCACAAGGCTGTGCTACTGTAAAAGTCACAACTATAACTGCGTGATTGTGTGAAAGAGAAACAACTTCATGAATGTATTATTCCTGTTCCAGAAGCTTGTAAATACTCCATGAGCATGTGTCCTGGTGTGAGGTAAAATAGGGTAAATTTTCTAGGGAAATACCTAGGGAATGGTATGCAAGAAGCTCTTATTTTCATTATTCACTATGGTGATCAAGGTCAGAAAGTTTGTCATCCATCCTAATGGGGGTCTGGAAATGGAAAGACGTAGAGANGGGGCCTAAACTAGGACAGCATGAATTCAGATTATTCTGTAGGCTGGAACAGCAAGTGTTTGGGTATTTTTTTTTCTCCTTGTTGAAATACAATTCATTTGGTTTCATAGTGGTCAGAAATAAAAAACCCCAAATTTGGATGAGGAGAGGGATTTTTTTTTTTTAAATAAGGGAAGCTCATTAAACCACTGTATTCTTTAACTGCAAATTTGGTATTACATATGACCAGTCTCCCAGTAAGGTTCAGCATGTAATGTTCCTTCAATACATGAAGTTTGCATCTACTCCTCTGAAAATATATTTGGGCAGCAGTCTGCTCCTTGTGACCTTTGAATACTCCTCCTTTCTGACAGTAAGTAGTCAGACCTGGCACAAGTGAGCTATTGTTCTTGCTTGCTGGAAGAGTCCAGGAAACGCTCCCCTTCTCCCTATTAAAAAATAAAAAGAAACAGGATTCAATATTTTTCTAACTTTTGGGACCTTTTGCTTGGAGAAGAGGGGGCAGGAAGGAGGTTGCAGAGGACCCACATCAAGTAGATTCATTCATCTTGAGCTTCTTTCACTTTGTAGAACTGATCTGCTGTGCAAACTTTCTCCTGGTAGGAAGGGTGTCTCCTGTGCTCATGGAAGAGGCAGGGGCCAGGTTGAACAAATGAGATTGCCAGAAGACTGACTGGAAAGCAAGCAGCGGGTTTGGTGCTCACCTTTTAAAATTTCTGTGTTTGAAGACAGAAAATTCAGGGGATCCCAAACTTCTTGGTCATTTGAACTTGCGGGTTGGTGGTGATCCTAGATGAAATCTCACCTTCTTTCGAGTGTCAATGAAATTGGATTTTTTGTTTGTTAGGGGTGAGTCAACTAAGGAAACAGAACCCATTCATTGCTTGACTTAGCATACTTCCTAAATTTGTGTAAGTATGACAGGAGGGCCTTTTTTCTTACCCCTAGGCCAGCTAGCTCATATCAGCCTGAAGTGGTCTATATTCATAGCTAACAAATGGGGTAAATGTCTCACTGCATTGCTCTTTTCTAAAAGTTTATTGTGCTGCACTCTTACAGATTCCCTTCCCCAGATACTTCATAAAATCAGGTAAACACCATCTTTACAAGAGTCGTATAAAGGCACATTCTACCTGATTTCCCATGATGCCTGTAAAGATGCAGTAAGTTTAGAACATCTAGTGCCATTAGAAAAAAAAAAAGGGCGAGAATGGGAAATACATTGTACAGTTGGAAGACTAGTGTATTAAAAGATATTAATGAAATCTTTTCAGGCTACCAGAATTACTTTTTCATCCATGATTAGTTCAGCTAAATAGTGGAATGCTGTAGTATGTTTAAGAAATACCTCACTAAAGTACGTCAGCTTATGTAATGCATGTCAAAGTGACTGTCTATTTTTTTGTTGACTTTGTTCCTGTCAATTGGATGAAAATAACCTCAAATACTTTAGAGAAGAAATTGTTACTCTATTTTATTCAGAGCTATTACAACAAATGACTTGGTAACTGATATCTGGAATTAATTTCTGCACCTCATGTTGAGGTAGAAATTGGTACTTTTAAAAGCCTTGTGTATTTGTATGGAAGCACTTGTGCCACTGTGCTACTGTGTGGTTACCAAATCTGATTGTTATACTGAAGACAGCATGAACCATACCACAGCTTTCATACAGACCCATCCAAAAGATGAAGGCCCAGTATTTTGTCTCTCTGGAAAAGAAGAGATCAAAGGTTTGCTTTCCCTTCTAATTGAAGTTTGTCTTTATTGAAGGTGAAAAATATGAAATGGGCCAAGAAAGCCTTGGTACATTGTGATATGCTGATTTCAGAAAGCAACTAGCCCAGTGTAGCAGTCACACAGGTTCACTTATGTAGTGAATATTTATTAATTTGAAAGAATTAATTAGTTATACAAGTAATTGTCCATACAGAAAGGCAGAGGTAGGATTTTTTAATAGGATATCTGATGAAAGGTCTAGGAATAGCATATGTAAATTGGAATAGGGGAGATTCAGATCAGATATAAGGAAGAAATTCTTTACATTGAGGATGGTAAAACACTTTAACAGGTTGCCCAGAGAGGCTGTGGATGTCTCCTCTCTGGAGGTGTTTAAAACCAGGCTGGACAAGGCACTGAGCATCCTGATCTAGTGGGAGGTGTCCCTGCCTATCGCAAGGGAGTTGGAACTGATGATCTTTAAGGTCCCTTCCAACCCAAACTATTCTATGATTCTATAAATAGCTAATCAGTAGTGCACAAAACAGCCTTTTGTGAATCACAAGCTTTATTTCTAATTCTATGATTTTCATCTCAAATCACTACTGGACAGTGTCTTTAATTTTATGGGAACCCAAGAAACAGACTCCATTGAGAAAATTTCTCCCCTATCTACCATTGAGAATATAGAATCTAACTGCAGGGTTGAAGTAAACATAGTGGTGTACCTAGTGCCATGAATGCTTTCATTGTCTGTGAATGAATATAGCTCTGTTTTCTTTGTGCCACAAGTAAGCAATGCTTAGCTAGCTAAGGCAGTAATAGATTCCCTGTACCATGGACTGTTTTACATCAGGTAGTTGCAGGGAAAAAAAGTCTTTTTTATTAAGAAAGGAAACTACAAGTAAGAATGGCAAGTTCCAGCATAATGCAAGTAGAGAAAATCCTTTCGCTGTGGTATTTTACAGCTCAGCCAAAAGCATTTTGTCAGCTTGTTCTGGAACTGGAATTTTAACTAGAAAATGGAAAACATATGAATTCTGTTGTTGTTCTTCTCAGTGCACGTCCAGAATGATCGTTTATTGTCCATATAGGTTCAGTGACATTTGTGGCAGGGACATTAAATTTCAAGCAACACACACACTGGGATCTAAGTCCACTGGGATCACAAGTAGTGACCAAAACTTGGATTTTTTCCTACCTTCATGGCAACTAGAGTGATTCAGAGCAGCGGCAGGGTGTCACTGCCAGACTGCTAATGGGTCAGCCATGACCCTGCCTCATGAGGCTGTGTGCTACAGACCAGCTTTGGGAGATGAAGCAGCCTTCAGGAACACTTTGAGGTTTGATCATGACCCTGCTCTTCTGGGGACACTTCCCTAAGTCACACGGCATCCTTCACAACTGACTCTGAGCAGCAAAGGTACACAGAATTTTAAGTGAGCAAAGATGGAGAATGAGAAAAAGCTTTGGATGGTTGTGTGAGAGAGGCTGTCAAGGCTGAGATTGCCTTTGACACTCATTTTAGAAGATTTAACAGTCTCAACAGTATTACCAGTTAGTCAATACCTCAGCCATCATCTGTATGAAGTATTTTTATCTTTGTTGACCTACAAGGTCCTCCAGATTACACTCGCCTCTAGATTCGCTGGCTAATTTGCTGCCTTGAAATGACCTTCCAGAGGTTGAAATCTCTCACCAGGAGGGTTCCTGGAAGAAGCTTTTATCCAGTGAGGTACACATCTAGGTCTGTAGAAGAAACAGAGGATTTGCACAGATGGTCGCTTTAACACACCAGAAAACAAGACTTGTCCTACAGTGTAGCTTTGTCTACCTTCTGCTATTTCAAGACAGGATATTTACACTCAAATACTATGCAGCCTTAACACTGCAGCAGACCAAACACAATCATAAGCTTTTTCACATTCTTCGAAAATGTGAAAATGTCACATTTTCACATTCTTCAAAATGTCTGCTCAGTGCATATTATTAAGATCCTAAGAATAGAAGCACAGAGGACAGAAAATGAAGGTGACAGTAATTGTAATGGTATCATTCAGTCTTGCAGAGCATTCTCACCATGCCCCTACATCTTGCTATATTGACAGTCAATGGTTTATGTTTGAAGATAACAGGCTGTTCATTATTAAAGAATTAAAAAGAATGAACTTCTTAGGTCAGAGGGAGAGAAGAGGGGGTGTTACAGAAGACCAAGAAAAAAGGAACGTGGCCAAGTAACTCATTCTGGTATCATATTTAAATAATCTCATCATGTTGGGGCAGTTAAATTGAAGGCTAAAAATGCATGAAAATTACATGAACTTAAGATTTGAAATAATAACACATTTATTCTTTGAAACACACAGCTGCCAGCATCATTATGTATACAAGCATAGCAGTTTTGAGAAGGGTCGGACTTTACCACAAGGAAGGGAAGAACCCATTATCATGCAAAAGGGTATAAAAACTCCATGAAAATATTTTTCATGCCTGCAAGTGCAAATTTCCATCTGTGCCAGGACAAAGTATCTTGCTGCATTACAAGAACTGTGTCCTTCAAGTATGTCTGGTACAGTGAGTGAAATGTTCCAGACCAAAGGAATAATGGTCTTAGATGGGCAAGAAAGACAGGAGGCCTCCATTGATTAGCA
>VZTY01031427.1:8817-23964 GCA_013400935.1 Turnix velox
CCTTCTTCTGTTGAGGACTCCAGAACTGGACACAGTAACTCCAGTTGGTGTCTCACCAGAGCCCAGCAGATGAACTACAGAGCATTAAATAGCATTTTTGGAGAGGCAAGAGGAGACATTACAAGAACAGGAAGACAGGTAAATTGAAATTAAATATGAAACATCTATTCTGAACATGAATGACAAATAATAATGAAAAAACCTCCCCAGCAAAGTACTAGATCATGTACATCTCCACCTGAACTCAAGGTCAGCAGAGCCACCTTGGCCACCTTCTCTTCTGCAAAGCTCTCAGGTGTCTATCACAACACCAGCCATACAGACTTATGTTACAAAAGCCTCACATCAGCCAGCTTTTCTTACTCCCCAACCACATTTAGCCCCAAATCTTTGCTCTCATTCTCCACCTCGAGTTTGTTTACTCCTGTAGATGATGTTGCAGCCACCACGTCCCTTCCATTTACAGACAAGGGGCAAATATTTTCCCCAGCCAGGTTGTGTGTGCCAGCACACAGGAGATGCTTCTCCCCACCTCCCAGTTGCTTTTGGGGGTTTGGCAGCTTTCAGCCAGGAATCCTTCCCTAGAGTTTAACAGATAAAAATACCAGTGTCTGAACAGAGCAGCCTTTCAACCTTCCCTGGTCCTGCTGGCCCTGAGCAACCTCAGGTCACATCTGCAGAGCTCCTTGGAGGGCAGTGTGGTTACCCAGCTGTACCTGAGGGCACCACTGGTTATATACTTTACCTTATTCAAACCATCTGTTTAAAAATTTCTGGACTGTGAGGCCTTTTATGAGAGTAGAGGGGTGGGGACACAGACCTGAAAGGGTTTTTTTCATTCCTGGGAAAGCTTGGGGACTGTGCAGCCCTCCAGCTTCTCCCTCTGCAGTGACCTCCCTTCCATTCCACAGCAACTATAGCATCATGGGTTTTCCATCATTTTTAACCACTTCCTAGCATTAATTTAAGGATCATTCCCTCCATTTTGCTTCCTTCACTAGGGTCTTGAGGGATAGGAAACCCAAAGTCAAGCCCACGAGGCACAGATCTGTCACTGCCTTCATCAGGAAGGCATAGAGTTGAAAGGGACCTTCAAAGGCCACCTAGTCCAACCCCCTCAATGAGCAGGGACATCCTGCACTAGATGAGGTTGCTCAGCTAGCCTGGCCTTGGATATCTCCAGGGATTGATGGGGCTTCCAACATCTCTCTGGGCCACCTGGACCAGTGTATCAGCAGTCTCATGGGGAAGAACTTCTTCCTCATGTTTCTTCTAACCCTGTCCTGCTCTAGTTACAAACCACTGCCCCTCATCCTGTAGCTCCATGCCCTGGCAAACAGTCACAGCTTTTCTCAGGGTTTGGAAGGGATCTGGAGAGATCATCTAGTCCCATCCCCCTGCCAGAGCAGGAACACCCACGCCAGGTCACACAGGAAGGAATCCAGGCAGGGCTTGAATGTCTCTAGAGAAGGAGACCCCACACCCTCTCAGGGCAACCTTCCCTTTCAGGTATTGGGAGACAGCTAGAAGGTCTCCCTGGAGCCATCTATTCTCCTGGTTCTTCTGATGCTACCCAAGACTGTAAGGAAGCAATGTAAGTCCATAAGAAACAACAAATCACATGAGTTGCTCTGAATTTCTTCTTCTAAAAGGCAAACACACCAAAGCCCACAAGCTGGAACATCTTCCACACTGAGCTTGATGTTACTTCAGAAACACCAACTACTCAAGTCACAAATGAACCACATTGTTTCTTGTTTCAGGCCTGAATTTTGCTTTAGTGCTCTTCAGTGAGAAGTACACTTCAAAAGAAAAACCTGTGTTTAACCTCCTGGATGTTTTTATCAGTTAAATATCAATAAACTGCCATTTAGAGGAGTGTGGCTCCTTTATTGTGCTGATAAACACAGTCATTTCATGTTGAATATATCTCTGGACATCTACAAGCAGAAACTCAATTCATACAGGCAGAAATGAGAGACCACCTAAAGGTTTTAGAAAGCAGACAGTAATAAGATGACATTTCACTTCTTCAGGAACATTTGTCCATAATGAAAGCAATGTCTGAGAACATGCAATCGGGTCATAATTATCCCATTATCATCGCGTGGGTCTGAAGGCTAAACCAAGATAATGTCAGCAGAAAATGTTTCCTCCACGTCGGGAAATCATTACCTCAGTGGCTTCATTAGTGAAGTATTAGGCTCAAGCAGCTTCTCCCATGAACAAGCCCTCAGACAACAGAAACAGCATCTCAGCTGGGCTCTCAAAGCATAGTACTCATCTCACAAGATGAGCTGGAGGGGAAAAAAAACATTGTGATGGGACCACCAGAGAGAAGAGGAGCAGAAATAGAGTCCAGGATGGCAGGGACTAGGAGTAATGGGAGAAAAAAGAAATTCTTGCCTATGAGGGGGGTGAGACACTGGAAGAGGTTGCCCAGAGAGGCTGTGGATGCCCCCTCATTCCCTGGAGGTGTTTAAGGCCAGGCTGGATGAGGCACTGAGCAACCTGGTGTAGTGGGAGGTGTCCCTGCCCATGGCAGGGGGGTTGGAACTAGATGATCTTGAAAGTCCCTTCCAACCCAAACCATTCTATGAAATCAGGCAAGCTCAAAGGCATCCTCATGTTCTCAGGGTGGCAGATGCAAATAAAATCCCCCTCCAGACCTATGCAACATGTGGTAGTATATATACATACATATGTAAAAAACATATAGCTCCTCTATTTTATATATACAGGTTAGCATGTACAAGAGTTGCAGAGGATGCACCAGCAGCAGCCCTATCTCTGGAGCAACAAAGACACTTTCAGCACCTCAAGTCTTAACTATAAACACTGGAATTGCTCATATTCCACTTAATTTACATAAATTGAAGGGGCAGGAAAAGCTGGATGGTGATCACAATGGTCATAGTTTTCCCAGGAAGGTGTTCTCTCATTACTGGGCAAGTCTCCCTCGATGAAAAAAATGATCTTATGGCTCAGCAAGGAATGCATTGAATAGGATGGGACCTTCAAAGGTCATCTAGTCCAACTTCCTGCAGTGAGCTGGGACATCCTGCACTACATCAGGTTGCTCAGAGCCTCAGCAAGCCCAGCCTTGGATGTCTCCAGGGATGGGGCCTCCACCACCTCTCATACTCAGACAGTATCTCACCACCTTCATGGGGAAGAACTTCTTCCTCATGTCTCACCTAACCCTGCCCCTACTCTAGTTTCAAACCATCACCTATCCATAACAGATAAAACAGAGTAGGACATATGCTATGACTTGGATGACCTTTAAGGATTCCACCTCAACACACTTTATGGACAGACAAAACATTGAAAAACAGGTGTGGATGAGGTGTTTATGTGCTGTTTTTTCAGATTTCAAACAAAGAAAGAAGGCAGGTCAGGGGATCATTCAGTTTTCCCTTGAAAACTGATGATCTTCAGGTTTTGAAAATCCTCAAGAAAAACAGTTTGGAGGGCAAGAGAAAAGCAAAAGCTCCAGGAAGATTCTCAGCAGGTAAAAGAACTAGCACAGATAATTGTGTCAACCTGCCATTGACCAGATCCTCCTTTGGGATGCATGACTCTCAGTTTAATTGCTGAAGAAATGAAGGCAGCAGAACAAATAGCAATCTCTGAGGCAAAAATGGATGTCACAAGATGTCCTTAGCAACTTGTATTAGTCCACCTGCAAATTGGGTTGAAAAAGCATTTGCAATGTAATTAGGCTGCTGTAAAATGGCTGGCTGAGACCACGTCTGGAGTGTTTTGTCCAGTTCTGGGGCACCCAGTTGAAGAAGGACAAGGAACTGCTGGAGAGAGTCCAGGGCAGAAACACAGAGATGATGAAGGGATGGGAGCATCTCTCTTCTGAGGAAAGGCTGAGGGAGCTGGGGCTCTTCAGCTTGGAGAAGAGGAGACTGAGGGGTGACCTCATTAATGTCTATAAATATGGAAAGGGTGAGTGTCAGGAGGATGGAGCCAGGCTCTTCTCACTGACCTCCAATGACAGGACACTTTTTCCACAGTGAGGGTGAGAGAAGAGTGTCCCAGGCTTCCCAGAGAGGGTGTGGGGTCTCTTTCTCTGGAGACATTCAAACCCCACCTGGTCTTGTTCCTCTGTGACCTGATCTGGGTGTTCCTGCTCCAGCAGGGGGATTGGACCAGATGATCTCTCCTGATCCCTTCCAATCCCTGACATACTGTGATTTTGGGACAAAATTGGAGCTCATTGAGCTCAGTCTCCAGCTTTTCCAGGATGTTTAATCTCAACAGAGGGGAGGTTAAAAGCAAATAAGGTGCTGTTGGAAAAAGGGATTGGGAAGAAGCATGAGAAGGAAGGGCTGCAAACAGCAAGGGCGGGATTTACCAGCAGGACTGTGAAGTGAGACGAGTTCAGGCTTGAAATGCAGAATATTTAAAGCAGAGCAATTAATATTTTTTATGGATTTCCAATGGACAATGTGGTGCTTCTACAGCCACTGGCAACTTTTTAATTTAAAAAAACTCTAATCTTATTTTATTATTATTCTTCTTAAAGGTAGGATTAGCCTAGTGGGAACACAACCCCTGAAAAGGCTAATGGTCCATCTCCTGCAGATCAGGTTGGATGAGCACTGCTGACCTTTTAAGATACCCACTTATAGGAAGTAATTTTCATTCATCCTTTTGCCATCTGACATCTTTGGGGCACGCTAGAAAGACTGAAAAGTGGCTGTAAATGCAATTGTGAAGTCTCTCTCTCTCTCTCTAAATTGAGGTTACACACTGAATTTACAAACATCCTGCAGACTTTTCAGTGTGGAAACGGGCACAGAACGCAGATGTTGGGACTTTTATCTGCTCTGCCTTTTGCCTCTCACAATGTGAGAATGACTGCACCATGAGTAAACCCAAACACCCACGCAAATAACTGCTGCTTCCAGTTTCCTAATGAATCACAGAGCAAGAACAGGGTCAGGAGAATAGTCGTTGTGGGAAAAAAAAAAAAAAAAAAGAAAGAACCAAAACAAAACAAGACCCTTTCACATGCTTTGCTTGAGCTGGAGCTATCAAACAAACTCTAGCTGGGGAGATTAATGACATCACTTCAGTAGACAACTAACCAATGTAGTCCTGTGATTTTTTTTTCCCATTTTATTTAAAGCCTTTTTGAAGAGAGCTGATTTTATGTTCCTAAATATTGAGCAACAAAGTGAAAGACAGGATGGCAGGCCTAGGAGTGATGGATGCAAATTGGAAGAGGAGAGATTTAGGCTGGAGATAAGAAAGAAGTTCTTTGCTGTGAGGGTGCTGAGACACTGGAAGAGGCTGCCCAGAGAGGCTGTGGATGTCCCCTCAATCCCTGGAGGTGTTTAAGGCCAGGCTGGATGAGGCATTGAGCAACCTGGTGTAGTGGGAGGTGTCCCTGCCCATGGCACGGGGGTTGGAACTAGACGGTTTTGAAGGTCCCTTCCAACCCAAACCATCCTATGATTCTATGACTTCCCAGTACAGAAAACTCAAAAGATGGAAACCAGTTGGACCTGCTCTCTATTACCCGAGTAAAAACTCCAAGATAAAGGTCAACCCAATAAAAAGGTGCAAGAATAAACAATAAGAAACACAGTGATTGTCTCTCCCGCTTGGGTGGGAAAGTCATAACTGATTCAAGAGCTACTAGATGCAAATAATGTCTGCAATGAGCTCATCATCTTCCCTGATCCTTTTGGGTTTAAATTTTACTGCAGAGAGATTAATCAAGCACCAAAATTCCCATAAAAGCGACCTTCACTTGACCCATGACACCATTTCCACTTCCCTTTCCCATGCATTTTTGCTCTTCTGGCTCCCAAACATATGGTTTTATAGAGTAGGAAATGTCACATCCATAATCCCCACACCAGCTGAACCCATTTTTCTACTGCAGCTTCCCCCAGAGGAGTGAGCTTCTGGTTGAAGCCACCACAAACCATCCCACATCAATAGATAAAACTTCAACTCTGAAATTCTTTTCTTTTAATTGATTATTTCAGTGCCACAGAGGGGATGGGCAAGCTTCAATTTTGCTTCAACTCTCTCTGCTCTAACAGGGAAGGGAAGACATCAGGGTTTCTGCAAGGACTCTGCCCTGTGTTTCCAAAAAAGCAATCTAGTCCTTTCCTGGAATCAAGCATCTGATAAAACTGCAGATCAAAGCAAGAAGCCTTCTCCTGGCAAGGAGAAGCTGAGTATTAAACCACCATATATTACACCATGAAAAGGAACATAGATTTCACCCTTTATCTTAGCACAGATCCCATAAAGCAGCATGGGAAAATAAATAAAATTTAAAAAAAAATCAATGGGGACAGGAACAATGAACCTTTTATGCTGCTTTAATATCTCAAATTTTTACAAAAAAATTTTCAATAGTCCTTTTCTGAGCTACAGAGCAGCTTAAGATAGAAATAAATTTGCTGAGAAGGCAGGTGGTGGATGGTCTACCCAGGTGTTCAAACCATCTGCTCACTGGAGAAGCAGTATCCCACTCACCCATGCTTCTTGCCTTACACCTAAGTTACACACATTTAAAAATCAACTAATTTTTCTTAATTTTCCAGCCCTCTGGGTCTACAGGCAGGTCAACTCAGGCAGATGGGGATGCTGCAACCCACCTTCCACCTTCAAGATCCTTAATCTTGAACAATGCTGTTGAGATGGGGAGAGCAACCCCAGCATCACCCAGCTGTGAGACCTAACATTAAGGTGACACAAGACAAGGAATAATAAATAGTAAAATCCTTGCTCTGTTCTTCAATGGCACCTCCAATATCACAGAATATCAGGGAAGGGACCTGAATAGATCCTCTAGTCCTTTTACCCTGCCAGAGCAGGAACCCACAGATCAAGTCACACAAGAAGGTGTCCAGGTGGGGTTTGAATGTCTCCAGAGAAGGAGACCCCACACCCTCTCTGGGCAGCCTGGGACACTCTCACCCTAAGTTTCTTCTCCTATTTGTGTACCCTCCTGTTTCCCAGCTTGCCCCCATTGCCCCTTGCCATATCATTGGAGGTCACTGAGAAGAGCCTGGCTCCATCCTCCTGACACTCACCCTTCCCATATTTATAGACAATAATGAGGTGACCCCTCAGTTTCCTCCAAGCTAAAGAGCCCCAGCTCCCTCAGCCTTTCCTCAGAAGGGAGATGCTCCAGTCCCTTCATCATCTGTGTCTCTGCTGGACTCTCTCCAGCAGTTCCCTGTCCTTCTTCAACTGATGGCCCCAGAACTGGACAATATCTCGGGTACATGTTGTATTAGCTGCCAAGGATCTATGTTCCTTTATCTGTGGATCTCTGTGGTTTTCTTTTTCCAGTCATCTTGTCAGACACCACTGCCCTCCAGTGATAAGTGCAGGGAGATGAACAGCAAAAATTGCTTGGGAGTGTCCTTGGAGACTGGATTGTTATCAGCACTGCTTTCTCCTGTGTCTGCAGCTTCCTTCCAACTCCCAAACTTAAAAATTTTCTGATCACTGGGCCATACTGAAGTCCATCCCAGCCCCAAAATGCCGGGCTTGATCCTACAGACTAGTGACAAAACTGCCTTCTAATAAACATATTCCAAATCATTTCAGATCTAACTTTTCCACACTTGCTCTATTTCCACCAATGCACAGATTTTTTTTTCTTTCAGCTTTCAAGAAAATTATGGACCTGAGTGGACATTGAGTTTACTCTTTCTAGCTTTTTTTAAACTTATTTTTTTATGCAAGCAACTTCCTGCCAGTCTCCCCTGCAGAAAGCAGGGACATCCTGCACTAGATTAGGTTGCTCAGAGCCTCAGCAAACCTGGCCTTGGATGTCTCCAGAGACTGATGGAGCCTCTACCACCTCCCTGGGCAACCTGATGAGATTCTTCACCACCCTCATGGGGAAGAACTTCTTCCTCATGTCTCATATAACCCTGCCCTGCTCTAGTTCCAAAACAATGCTCCTCATCCCAAGTTTAATCCCAAAAATATAAGTATCACTATTTGTGCTTGCAGATCCCATGGTTGGATCCAGAGCATCCCAGTTCCTTCCACCACACTCATGATCTAGTGCTTGGCCTCCCTCTTTCTTGCTTTTTTTTTACTATCTTCTCCCTGTGCACATGCTTCATGTGTGACTAAAGGGTTTTATTACTAATGGAACAAATATGCTCTAAGAACATCCATAAGCAAAATGTAGAAAAGCCCTATTAAAAAAAAACCTCCCAGCAGTCATCTTTTCCACCCAGAAGGTCACAGTGGAGGGTAAAGCTCTTCAAGGAGCTCTGTGCCAAGATATATTAGATATTTTCCAGGACCTGCATCAACTCCACAGGCAAGTGGATATCTTGGGAATGGTTTTTCCCCAAAGTTTATCCTTAGTAAAACTGCTAAGAGACACTTAGCTCTATCTTGGTTTACTTCAATGCAGTTCACCACCCAGCAAGATAATTTTTTTTCTATAAAATGAGCTTTTTCATGGGATAGCTGACTAAAAAGCAGTCAAAAAGCCAAGAAGTTTGATATTGTCTATGCCCACATTTACATGTGACTTCTGAAAAAACCAGCAGTGAGTGAGACACAAGACCCTTCTCCTCCAAACCTACAATATCCACAAGCTTCTGTAGAGAAATAAGACTAGAACTTGTCTCCCTTCTGTATTTTCTCAAAACGCCCTTCTATCAAAGAATCCAAGAGAGAAATGTTTATCATGACCTCAGCTGGGAGTGCACCTATAGTTTAAAAACTCATATATAATCATATTTTCGGGGATTCTCAACCAACGAAGGCAAGAAGGTGGGTCACAGGGAAATCTGGCATCTGCCTGAAAGAATAATCTCTTTGCCCGTGATTCAGCCCCCCCAAAAGGGAGGCACTGAAACACTTATCACTTAAAAAGAAGCAGAAAGAAGAATTTAAGGTGATGCTGCCACTGGGTACAACTCTGAGGTTGGATTCAATCCCCCAGTAACTGATCTGTCACCCCATTATGAGGACACAGTGTCACCATGAGTGTGCTGAGGGCAACTAGTGATGCACTAACACTCAGCCTTGAGGGTGACTGTCAAGCTTGGAATCTCACCTCACCAAGTCCTAAGCTTCCCTTGGAGCAATAAACAGCAAAGCCAAGTTTTTGTTAAAAAGCACCCAGAAGAGTCTTAATTCTGCCATCTCTTGCCTAGCATTTCTTACAAGGGCTAGAGATTGTAGAAAATAACCTCATTTTTAGAAAATTTTCTGTATAGGAAAATATTTGATATTGTTTTGGCTGGAGGTGGAAGGCAAAGCTCAATTGAGCTGCCTTTGATACTGGGATGTTTGTGACAAAGGGCCAAACTGATCCCCTGGACAAAGCAGTGTCAGTCACCAAAGGCAGTGGTGACAGACAGACGGACGCCAAGCTGTACCCGGCAGAGAGGTGCCACCCGATGCCCTTGGGGAGCTCCATCTCCATGTTGTGATCTCAATTTTCAGGTCTCCTGTGAGCAAAAGAAAGGGAAGCAAAGCCCAGGGAAGGGGAAAAGGGACGGAAGAGGGGGGGGGCAGTAACTTCAACCCATTAAAAGTGTAAAGAAAGGAAATGGTTTCAATTGATTAACCATAAACATTTCGCTTCTCTCTCTAAAACCCCTTTCACTTCTTTGACCGACTTCAGACCTCTCCAGGGACCCGATGACCTCTTCTCAGGGCGGGCAAACGACCCACTTGTCTCCAGACTTCATTCAATACCCTCCACTGCTTTGTCCCCCAGACTAAAGTCACTCCCTCCAAATAATGAGAGGGCAAACAAAGAATTCAGCTCCCGTTTCAGTCACTCCCTTTCAAATATCTGCCTCAAGTTCAACAACACCTGGGGTCAAACCTCCCCACTTTCTATTTCCACTCTTTATTGATGCTCTACCAACACTACAAGCAACGAGAGCAGCATTAATTCCTCCTAAACTGATAACTAACCTGATAAAAATCCTTGCAAACTTCAGTGTCAACTGCCTAGGGTTGAAGCATCCAAGGAATGTGCTGTCACAGCACGCAGGGAGCAGATCAGTGATGGGTAAATGAGAGGTGTTTTCAGGGCAGTGGTTAATACCAAAAAAAAATCACTGCTGTCCCCTTGCAGTCTTTGGAAAGTGATGCTGATTCTTAGAGAGATGTTGCCAAAGAGAAATAGCAGAGACAACTGTTTAAACTATTTAGGCATAGCTGCTTTGCAATATAAAATATTAGATGATCTGCAGTTGGTCCCAAATCATAGAATGGTTTGGGTTGGAAGAGACCTTCAAGATCATCTAATTCTAATCCCCCCCCACCATGGGAGGGACAACTCTCACCAGACCGGGTTGTTCAAATAATCCCTTTCCTTATCTCAAAGGCTGTCCTTAATAGAAGTGAAGGTACACCTATGGAGCATGTTAGATATTTAGAACCAATGGTCAAAAAATAAGGCAAAAAGCTCATTTTTCCAGCCTCCCAAGGTCTGTAGGGGAGGGTGGGTGGTTACAGGTAGTGAGGAAGCTGCTGGATTGTTTCTCACAAGGAGGACAAATGCTGGATCGATGCAGCTTTAGCAGCTGGGAGATGATGAGATCATGTCTAAATTAACACCACTCAGCCGCCGGCGTGGAGCCGAGTTCCCAGAAAGAGGGCTTGGGGGGGAGGAAGGGCACAGCCATGGTCACCCCAAGGAGGTAAAAACTCTCTCACAGTGGTGAGAGGATGGGTGAAGTCATCAACAGAGGACAGTGGAGATGGCCAAGGAGGGCAAGCAGTGTTAACATCACAAAAGGGTGTCAGGAGGAAGGGAGAAGTGATGGAGAAACACAGGATTGTGCAGGAGATCATAGAATGGCAGAATCATAAAATGGTGTGGGTTGGAAGGGACCTTCAAGATCATCCATTTCCAACCTCCCCCTCCCACTTCGGCTGTTAGTTCAATGCCTCATCCAGCCTGGCCTTAAACACCTCCAGGTTTTGAGGGGGCATCCACAACCTCTCTGGGCAACCTCTTCCAGTGTCTCACCACCCTCACAGCAAAGAACTTCTTCCTTAGACCCAGCCTAAACCTCCCCTCTTCCAATTTGCATCCATTACTCCCCTATCTCAGCCTTTCTGTAGCCCCCCTTGAGGTACTGATCCCTTTAATTTAGGCTGGAGCAACCTAGTGAAGCTCTGAAGGTGACCTTACCTTGAGTTTTGGACTAGAGCCCTGTGAGTTGCTTCATTTTTACCTTCTGTGTGGTCACTCTGAGCAGTACCTGAAGCCGAAACCACAGTATACCCCAATACTTCACCTTAAACGTTAGGTCCCACTGCCATCTTGTGGCAAATCCTTCCCAAAAGAAAGTGAAAGAGGGGAAAACGTGTTAAAAAGTTACAAAGAAAGTTAGCTGCTGTGGTGAGCAAGGACAGAATCACAGAATGGCCCAGGTTGGGGGGGGAAACCCTTTATCTGAAGCCCAAACATCAACCCAACTATGACAAGAAGCATCCTAAAACTATATTCTTTAGCTCTACGTCTGCCCAGATCTAAAATCCCTCCAAGGATAGTGCCTTAACCCCTTCCCTGGGCACTCTGTCCCAATGCTTGATAACCCTTTAGGATCAGGATTATAAGATTCATGGCTTCTCTTAAATGATCTATCAGCAGCACTACACTGGATACAAATTAATGTGGAAAAACCAGGTGATTCAAACCAAATCTGCAAATTCAGAGTATAATCTGCTCAAATAAAATATAATTCCTTAATTCCTCCTACAGCCACGACTGCCTTTTGGTCCTGGCTCCAGCACATCAACACTAGTGAATATTTAGTTGCTGTTTCAGAAAGTTTAATGGTTTTCAAAGTCATTTAGCATGGCAGCAGTTCAAATCAGGCTTGTCGATCCCAATAAGCAGGATTAAGCTGGAATTAGAGATGCTGCACCTCTGAATTTAAGAAGTCAGCTGTGGGAATTTGCTGAGGAGATGACTTAGACAGGGATTAGAGCTCACATCCATCACTGACATTGCACGAAGCATCTCCGGATGCTGAAAACTCACAGATTAGCACCCCTCAGGGCTTCAAAAAAGCACCTCGTTGCAGGAATGAGGTGGTTTTGATAATCCCCTTTGGTCTTTATCCAGCTTTTTGTCCCAGCTGAGTGCTCTGAGCACACCTTGGGATTCATTTTCTGCCTGGTTTATCATGTGCAGAGCTTCTGCTTAGCAACTGGGGATGGCTTCCCCAGAACTGCTTTTTGAGGCATCAGCAAAGTGCCTCTAATGCTGTATCATCCAGCCACACCATGGATGGCTTTCACTGCCCCCAAAAAAGCTTCAACAAATTGTTTTTCCTTCATTAAATCACAGAGAGCAAGAGGCAGATGCTGTATCAAGTGGGGTTGAACCCATCCATGATCCAGAACACTCAGCAGGCTTTTAGGTACAGGTGAATAAAAACCTTCCTGAACAAATATAAATTAATGAATCATTTACAAGAAGCACATCTCTTCCCTTCACACAAATCTCCACTGGCAGGAACAGATGAAGAAAACAACAGGAAAGAATTATATTTCGGAAAAAAAAAAATCCAGAAAATGGCAGGGTCTTGAGTATTTTGAAAGAAAAATCCGATTTATATCAGATTAGCTCTATGCAGAAAGACATTATTCCATTAAAACTTGAAGTTTTCAGGAGGAAAAACAGCATTAAAACAGCATCCAGGCAAAAAACCAACATCTTTGACATCTTTCTGTTCTCACAGCCATATCTTGTGTTCTCCCTAAGTCTTTACAACTCTGACCCTGCCACACTTACAGGGACAAGTGACAATAGGCACAACATTTTGCCAGAAAACTACTCTATTTACTGCTTCCAGCTGGGATTTTTTTTTTTTTTTTAATTTCTATCATCCCATTTACCCATTTCAACTTTCAAATGTTGATGTGCATTACAGATAGAGAAATTAATTACACTGTTGATAGATGTACTTCCAGAGATGAAAAAGCATCTGAAAGATGATCCTGGATACTGATAAAACTGCTTCCATCATCATTGATTTGGAATTAAGGCACAGAACAGATGGGTCTAGGTATCATATTGGAGGTTTTATGGTATGGGAATTGCCTCTGAGTTTTAGAAAAGAGCCATCACCCACCTCCAACCTCTCAGGGCTTGTGGGATGACCAGTTTAGGTGACACTAGAGCTGTCACCACTATAAAACAGTACACTTCAGTTCTGTTTATTACCCCTCATAAATAAATTAGCCAAAAATGCTGTCAGCAATTTTTGGATGAGAAAAGCAGAGAAACCCACAGGGACATTAGAGGGAGCTGGCACCAGCCAGATCCACTCATACCTCCAGCCAGCATCAGAAACTGGGAAACACAGTCATCCTCTTGGCAGATACCCTCTGCTTCAAAGCCCTTTGCTCCCAGCACCCAGGAGCTGGAGCAGCAACCTGGAACCACATCAACAAGTCAGATGCTGCCCAAGATAAGACATTTATTTAACCCACCAGTGGGTATTAATGTGGGGCAATAAAGAGAAAAAAAAAAAAAGGCAGGTTGTGGGTGCACTGCGTGCCTGCCCATCACTCTTCAACCAAAGAGAAGAGGGAAGAATTAAGCAGACCCTAATTAAAAACCCAAAGCAATCCCAAAGTGGCTTGGTTACCATCGTCATGGCTACAACCAGCAAAGCAGAGCTATGAGAAGATGCCAGGGGATGAAGTGCCAGCCTGGAGGGAGGTGGGAAATGCCCGTGGGCCTCACAGTTTTTCCTGTGCCCTGGAATAACATTTGTGGGTGATGGGAATGATGCAGGATGGGGCAAAACAACCTTCACAACATCACAGAGATGGCGTGTTTTCTGGCCAGCCCAAACTGGGAACAGCAGGGGAAAGTCCCAGCTGAGGATTAAACCTCACCGGAGCCCCGAGGGGGTTTAATACCTCCTAAATGAGTTATTAAACATAGGTGGGCATTGAGGTCCCTGCTGTGCTGGGTCACTCTCACTTTTCCCTGCAGCAGTTGAGGCACTGGGATAATCCTAGCCTTAAAAAAGGCCAAAACACAGGAGAAAAAGTTGGGCCTGGGTTTGTTCTCATGCCATATTCATAGCATAGTTTGGGTTGGAAGGGACCTTAAAGATCTTCAGCAAGGGGTACCAAGGGATGTGCTGACCCAAGGAAGGACAAAGTGACACACTCCACTCACACACCCCCCTGAGCACAGCAGGTTGGCTGATGAAATAACCCAAATACAGTCAGGAAAAAGAATAATTACAAAGAAAAACCCCACAGCCAAGTGTTCCTCATTTATCTTCAAATGAGGAATAGTCTCAGAAAAATAAAAATAAATAAAGGGGATAACTGGAAGGGGCAGGGAGTTTGGTGTGAGCCATGACAAGGTACATTTGATGAGGAGAATGAAAGCTGGGTGGATCCACACCCGGCTACGAGAAATGCTGTCAGGGATGGTTTTGCTGAAACAAATCCCCACACAGAGAAGGAATCAGACTGTCTGTCACCCAGCCAGCACCCGCCACCACTTCTCCCCAACGGTGGGTGACACTGGGCTCCTACTGCATCTTCCTCATCCCACTCAACATCCCTCATGGATTAAACCAAGAAAACCACACACTTTAACCCCCTTTTCAGAAAGTCGAGCAATACAGACCCCACCAACCACGTAAAAAAAACCATCTGTGGACACAACACCAGCATAAGATGCAAAGCTCACGGGTGGAGGGGTGAAGATTGAGGTTTCGGGGAGTGTTTGGGGAAGATGAGGTGCGGAAAAGGGAGGTAACACCTGCCTTCAAGGAGGGGGGTGCTGCCTGCCCTGGGCAACCTCTCTGACAGTTGCCAAAAAACTTCCCAGCCCTGCTGCAAAACTTTTTCCCAGCGCCGGGGCGAGCATCCACCCGAGAAACCAGCGTGGGGAGTGGACAGGAAGGGAAGGGGAGGAGGTGGGAAAGGGTTTATCCCACCCCATGAGGGCTGGAAACCCCTCATGAACCCGGCACTTCCTCCCACCCTCCCGGGCAGCATCCACGCCGGGGACACGGGGCGGAGGTTGCGGGGGGGGATGCCGTGTCTCGCCTCTTCCCTCCGGCCACCCCACTCGGGAAGGGGTTTGGTGGGTGGGGTGGGGTAAAAAAGGATTGGGGGGGGTGACTG
>VZTY01031427.1:24099-75078 GCA_013400935.1 Turnix velox
TTTTAGGGGTGGTCTCTCCGAACTTTACCTCCCCCCCACCCACCACCACCCTCCCCTCTTCTCCTCCTTCTCCCCAACAACCACAACCACCCCTCCCCGGTGTTAAAGCCCAGCCGGTCCCGGGCGAGCAGTTCTCATGGAGGAACCGCTGGAAGCGGCTGGATCCGCTCCCCAGGAGAAGGAAAAGAAACGGGAGGGGGGCGGCTCTTGCCCGCCCCGGGTCAGGGCAGCGGCCCCGGCATCTCCCAGCGCTCCCCCGGCCAGAGAAAAAAACGGAGGAAAAAAAAATAGGGGAAGAGAAAAAACACTCCTCTTGCCCCCAAAAAAGTGGGGGGAAAAAAAGAGAAGGGCGAGGGAAAAGAAAAAAAAGCCAAGAAAAGGGGAAAGAGCTTTTGTGGCACTCTGCGAGGCTGGGATCCTGGAAATAGCAACAATTACCATGTGATCGGGAGGGTGACGCAGCTCCTTGTAACTGGAGCCGAAGACTTGGGATTCAAACGAGAATACTTCATAAATATTAAATTGCCTGGCTGCTAATGAGCCACGTGGAGCCGCCCCGTATCCCCACCCCACAGCCCGCCTCTCTCCAGAGCTCAGCATCACACCCCCTCCATCATTCCTCTCCATGGGTACCCCCATCCCAAGAATCTCTGTGCCCCCCAAATCTCTCAGTCAGGACATCCCATGTATGTCCTTGCTGGGGCACCCAATATCTCATCCCATGAAGGGCTCAGTATACCCCAAGTCCCTACCCTCCAGGTCATCCCACTCATCACCATCACCCTATGAAGCACCCACTTCCCCATTCAGCCTGTACCCCATACCACGAGGGTGCAGATCATTGAGCACACAGACATGGGGACTCTGGTGGCACCTGGTCCCCCAGGAGGGACGTAAGCAGCCCCAGTACTGGCCAGAAGGCAGGAGCTCACCCTTCCTGGACTTATTTGGAAGAGCCCATCATGCACATGAATTTTTAATGCTGGCTGGCAAAGGGCACCATCAGTTCCCCCTATCATATTACCCTCCTTTTCCAGAAGGGGGGGCAGGAGACCCTTACTGAGGGGAAAAAAAAAAATAAAGGGGGGGGCTGGCCCAGCCCTACAACCAGATCTCAGGCTCAAAAGGAACCCAAGAACCCCTCAAAGTCCACACTCCACCCTGAGGCACCTTTGGAGCTTTGTCCCCTGGGATTGGGGCTCACAGGGGTAAAGCATCTGAGCAGGGCTTAGAAGACAAGGCTGTATCACAGTAATCCTAAATTAAGGTGGGAAAGTCAGATGGAACTATTTTAATGAGTTAGAGGTACTTTATGTGTGACTGGAAACATTTGGGGTCAGGGCTACTCCTGGTTCCCATCCTGAGCCCACGAGCACCCCGAGGGGTAAGGGCTCAGGCAGAGGGTTTGCAGGGGGTAAGAACTGGGAGCGTGTGGAAACAATTAAAAGTATATTAATAATTACTTTTTGTTTTATTAAAAGGCAAAGAGCGCCATCTCGTGTACGAAATGATCGTGGAGCTCGGGGCTGGGATTCACAGATGGACCCTCCACAGGCTGCTCAGAGGGAGAGGGTGCAGTGCTGGGGAGGGACAGCAGGAGCTCAGACACACACAGATGCTCAGCCCCTTTTGGGATGTATTCCCCTGATAAAGATCTAGTTTCTTAAAAAAGAATAACGCCTCATTTAGAAAAACAGCAGCACGACCCCTGCACCCACAGCCTCAGTGAAAGTAATTGATGCTGGAGAAAGAACCACACCAGAAAATATATTGTTTCCTTATAAGAAGCACCATGAAACAGTCAGATTGCACCAATATCAGGCCAGGAGACTTTCAGCATCCCATAACTTCAGAAATAACTTTCCACCATCAATAAATGCTGAAACACCCTGCAATAAGTGCCAAGACCAACCTAGAAGCATCTCCAAAAAGCAGAAGAACACATCTGAAAAAAATCCAACATCCAAATGTTCCTGGCTCAAGCATATTTGGAGAGCAGGGAGAAGAGTTTAGGACCTATATTGTCCATTCTGCTGTCTTTCCCCACAGAATTAAATACAATCCTATGTTTAATAGGAATTAAAACAACAGCTAAAACCTTGTCATTGCCCACTACACCCTTCCAGGCTCTCCAGTCTCCACTGCTACATTACTGGGACTTTAATAACAGATACTGCTCATCTTTCTCTTTTGATAGATGGAGTTTTAGCTTAAATAAAATAAAATCTCTGGAGCAGAGGGCAACAGAAGCAGCTCCCAACCTGCCTCCTGGGCTGTGCAACCTCAGTTTTAAGTATATGAATGGTCCAGCATGTGATTATTATTAATATCCCATCTGGCTTGGGTTGCTTGAGAGTCACAGAAGGGAGAAAACACTCAGCCATCTACTTTAGATCTAGATTAAGTGCTATATATATATTTTTATATTTATAATATGCATGCTGCTACTGAGACACAGAACTGGAAGCTGTGAGCTTACTGGCAGCCACACAGAGTTACCAATTTTACAACCAGCAACTGCTGCAGCCTCAAGGTCAGCTCCTGGGGAAGCCCAAATAAGAGATATCTACAGAGAGAGCAGGTCAAAAAGCCTGGGAAATGAGAGCCTGCATCAAGCCAAGTCACCCTCAGCATCCATCAACTCTTCCAGAAGCCTGCTGCAGATTTAGCCTTGAACTAGTGTGGTTTTATCTGAAGATGAACATCTTCCAAGAAGCTCAGAGATAAATCACAGCCCGCAAAGACGCAACAGCAAGAATTAAGGCGCTGAGCAGGGAGGGCCAGACATCTTAATTGGCTTCGACCCTCTTAAGTCCTCCAGATGCCCCATATATATGAAGAAATCAGATAGAACAAAGCAGCTCCTAACTGGAAACCCTTCAGGCTGTGTCCCTGCCCCATCTTTCCTGAAAATTCACCAGGCAGCTGCAAAACACACCACCACAGAGTCCTATTTCTACTGGATTGTCCCATTTATTCACAAGCCTCCTGCTATTAATATTTTTTTGCTTTTAAGATGGGGACAGTTGTGATAAAGAGAGGCAAAAAGGGGTTGTAGCCCAGGTAGCTCCAAGAAGAACAGTCAGAGTTTTACAACCACCGATTGTTGCCTTTTATTAGGACTTTAGAAGCCAGATTTTGAGTCTGACCAGTGATATCCTGAGGAATGAAGGTTTATCCAAAGAAAGGGATATCATCAATAAGAAAGGACAATGTTTTGCCAGTCTCACAGCACCCTGAAGGAGTGAGACCATCCCTTCACATGACCTAACATCCAGCCCTAGGTGAACATCCACAGTGACAACTTTTCACCTACAGAGGAGGCCAAATACAATCTGCTGCTGTATGTGACCCCCGTTGGCTTTTGCCAGGGCTTATTTTCTTGGCTCCTAGCAGCCTGGCTGTTATGAAGCACTAGAGGAAAAAAAAAAAAACACCTTTTACAGACAGCAGATACATAAAGCCTGCCAGCTATCGAACCCAGGAAGGATCAGCATCTTCATTTCTCATTCAAGCTCCCTCTAATAGAGGCAGATTGCTTTGCAAGCCCCAAGCATGCAGACATTACTCAGACTGGGGCTGTAATTATCCCACTGGAAGCTGTGCCAGCTATCCCTTAGTGTAACTTTAACAGAGTATCAAAGGTGATGCTGGATTTTTTTTTTCCTTAATAAAATCAATATCCTGGCTTTTATTCTGCCACTACAGCCCTCACAATTCCTCTTTTAATCTCTTTTGCAAGCAAGGAGGCTCTGCAGTGAGAGAGTGGACTCGAGGACATAGCACTGTGTGGCTTGGAAGAGCCATATGATGGCAGTAATCCCCTTTATGTTAAAAAATAAGGGGAAAATGATGAAAATAAAGAACAGAAATCAGTCTTTATGATCTATTTAAGTAGAGGCAGAAGTCTAAATATGTTTAATATGATCTCTTCTCTCCTGCCTTTGAGCATCAGCTGAGGTTTTGTGGCAGCTTCCCAAGGAACACAGCTGGACCAATGATACAGAGCACTAGGTAGAGTTTACTTAATAAAGACTGTGGTTAAAAAAGAAATACAAACCCATTTTTGTTTTCAAGAGCAGCAGACATCTCTCTAGAGGGTCTCCCCTGAAATATATGGGTGTAGTGCAAGAAGATCTGGCCATATGTACTATAGAACATGATACCCCAAATAGCAGGGGAGATGCTGGTAGCCCCTGCTGGCCACCAGCCACAGCATCATCTCCCAGCCCTCTTCATCTTTTTACATTTAAAAAAATCACCCTCCAGGAATAGGTGTGATGCCAAAAATCAGGGTGATACCAGCCCAAGTGCTAATTGGGTTTGGATGGAGCCCAGACACATTTTACCTTCTTCCAGTTTACTTTTTAATCATTTCTTATCACACAACACTATAAAATGCCCTCCCTTAAGTTCAGGCTATAAAGAAGGAGGATTAATTTAGTGCAGTTTCCACTGTCAGCAAATGTCATTTCAGTCCCTGTTGCACCAGGTAATTTAATAAACTGTGTCACCTCCTCAGTGTCTAATTTACTAACAGCTCTCAGGTCTGTTTGGGTACCACCCACAACAGGAAGTGGAAAGCATCCAAACACAGATCTTAGCACAGAGAAATGCAAAAAAGAGGTATTTAAATATAAAAATCAACCTCCTCAGTCTTCTAGCAGCTGATGCTCTGGAGCAGTCTGCATGCTGAGCTCCCTGCAGAGCTTCTTACACTCTTTCTTGGTGTCTGACACCTCCAAAAAGCACCTTAGCGTTGGCTTTGTGCAGAGAGCAGCAGGTGAGGATGGAGGTATTGCCTGGCTCATGGTTGAAAGTTCCACAGCTACTAAAGCATGGAAGAAATATATTACTCTTTTGGATCACAAAAAGCTCCCAGTGATGCTGCTCAAGCATTTCCACAGAAATCTTAAATTATCCTCTCCTCCCTCCATTGATTATAACCCAGCAAAAAGATGCTACAGACACCAAGTTGGAGAAAACCATCCTGGTCACTTCTAGGATTTTGCTTGCAAAAGTTTGTGAGCTCATAGAAACAGTGATATCCCACCTAAAACATTTTGTTTTGCAATGATAAGCTGGAAATATTTCTTTGTATTCACCTTCTCTCACATTTTGGCACAGTTTCTACTTGTTGCTTATGACTTACTGCTTTCTAGAAAGTGCCATTGGCTTAAATTTCTCATTTAAATTATAACTATTATCAGAATGCTCCCAGCAGGATGCCATTTCCCTTAATTTAAGGAAAAACCAAAGAATATTTGGATACACCAGTATCAATTTGGATACACCAGTATCACCACAATCATGTCCTCATGGCCAAGTTCTTTCTGCGACCACTCCACAGCAACTCCAGGGAGAGCAGGGATTTCACTTTAGTTTTATCCAGCCTGATCCCCTGTGTCCTGCATGATTTTTGGCATGTTTTTATATAAATAATATTTACTCCACCACCACTAACCCCCCCCATAAGCATTTTCCTGACTGCCCGTGCTCTCAGACACGCTGCCTTTCATTCCACAGGCAGCCATGACGTCAGGCTGGCTCAATTCCCCCTCCTCCACTGGCCCCCTGCAACCCAACAAGTTTTTGCCAGTTTACAAGACTGCAAGAAGCCCTTAGTTGGTTTTGTTTTTTTTTTTTAATCCTATGGATATTAAAAAAAAAATAAATAGCACAAGCAAGATCTCTTGGGGTTACAAAAATCCAACATCCAAATTTAGATGCTCTGAAAGTCCACGCCTGAATTCCTGCTGTGGGATGTATTTTTTTTTTCCTTCCCCTCTATATTATCCCAGAAGAGTTTTTTTTCCCCCCCTCTCTGCTTGTAGTTTAAGGTTCCCTCATCACTTTCAGACTGCAAATGTTGAGCAGGCAGAAAAATAAAGAGCTTTGTCATAAGTCATTAAAAAAGTCACTTTTTGCTAGATTTGGGTTCTCCCTCACCTTCTAGAAACAGAAGGTTGACACTTAAAACTTCCTTTATCTTCTTCAATTAATTGATTTTATTAAAACTTAGGTGCAAATTTTCCTAAACTGGGTGTTTTTTTAAATATATAAAGGTGTTTTTAAAAAGATATTCAAATTTTTAACAATAAATTGATAATAAAACCTCTTCACCTCTCAAGAAAACTCCCCCTCAAAGCATTTTGCAGCACCTGCAATGGCAGTAGAGATATTTGAAACATTCCCCAATTTTTTTTCCAAATTAGAAGGAATAAATTGGATCAGTGGGTCTCAGAAAAGCATCAAGAGACTAAGCATGGGAAAGAGGAACAAAGCCTGTTGGGAAACATCATCCAATCATCTAACACACACACATGTAAAATAGCACATTTCTAACCCAAAACCTGGCAGAGCCAGAGGCAGCACAGCCAATGGGGGTTACCCTGTGGAGAGATATGGAGAACATAAGGAACTGTAGGAATTCATACCCCAGCTATACATTTTTCTGCTCTGAAGCCCATCACAGCACTTTCCCATTCTTGCAAAACCACAGGAATGAAAGAGCCTTTGTGATCACTTTGCTTCTCTGTGCAAAAAATAGGGAGAGGTGGAAAAAAAAAAAAAGAAAAAGCAATCCTCTCCCAAAATGAGCTGCCATACTTGATAGTTACATTTCCACAGCATAAGCAACATGGCCTGTGAAGGGCATTATTGCTGTGGAAGGGGGTTCTGACATGTGGAAAATATTTAATCCCAAGTATTAAATCTCAAGGCTTCATTTTTCTGAAATAGGCAGCAAAAGCCACGCAGTAAGAAGAGGCAAGTTCTTGATAAAAACTATTACAGAGTTGGAATGGCCCTTCAAAGGTCTAGTCCAACCTCCCTGCAGTGAGCAGGGACATCCTCCACTAGATCAGGTTGCTCAAAGTCTCAGCAAACTTGGCCTTGGATGTCTCCAGGGATGGAGCCACCACCACCTCTCTGGGCAACCAGTTTCAGTGTCTCACCACCCTCATGGGGAAGAACTTCTCTTAGATCTGCATCCCATCCCAGGAATGCTCTTCCAGGGGACTCTTCATCAGTGAGGTCAGTTTCAAGCCACAGAAACAGCTTTCATTCCTCAGCTACTGCAACCCAACTCCTGGACAACACAGTGATTAACTCCTTTATTTATTATTATTATTAATAAACTCCCAACCTGCTTTCCTAGGACACTGCATGAGCTCCAATTACTTCCCAAATACACTGAGAATATTTGCCTTCACGAAACTAGCTTAGCACCCTGGGACATCAAATCACAGAATGTGTTGGGTTGGAAGGGACCTTCAAAGGCCATCTAGTCCAACCTCCTGCAGTGACAGGGACATCCTGCACTAGATCAGGTTGCTCAGAGCGTCAGCAAGCCTGGCCTTGAATGTCTCCAGGGATGGAGCCTCCACCACCTCTCTGGACAGCCTGGGCCAGTGTCTCACCTCCCTCATGGGGGAGAACTTCCTAAAGTATCTGTTCCAAGGTTCCTGATGAGAAATGATTCAATTAAGTCTCCTGTCTTTCCACAGGATGTTACCACAACATCCTTCATTTCTCTTGAACAAACCAGGTGGTTCCCAAATGACCACTGAGCCCTGCATTTGCAGAAAAGAAAACCATCTTACGACTTCCCAATGTTCTTCAGCCCCTCAGTCACAGAGCCAAGAGGCTTCATCCTCTCTGCTCCACACACTGTACCATGCCTAGTAACATAAGTGTCAGAGGGCAACATCCAGAAGCACACCACAGCTGCTGGTGGCCACAAATACATTAAGCCACCAATCTATTTGGAGAAAGATGTTTCTCTAAAATGCTCAGCATCCCATCTCTGCGCAATCTAAAAAGCTTTTTGCTCCTCACTGTCATGTTCAACCACCAAAATAAACCCAGTCTGCTCAGTGTGACAACTGATGGGTATCTTGGGAGGATGACCACAAAAGGTTGATCCTCCTGAGCACCCTCCACATTTATATTTGATCAGTTCCAAAAACAAACCATGCTATGGGGGAAAGGGGTATTTATGGACTTCTGCTTCTCCTTCCTGAGGAAGGCAAACCTCTAGTTTTCCAACACAGCATTAAATGTTAAGCAGCAAGAAGAAACTCACTTTTTTGAGATGTCAAAAAAGGGCTTTTTAACATTAGGAAGGTGAAAAAGCAGTTGGAAAGTGGGCTGCTTTGCTGTAAAGGGAGTGTTCAGAAGCAGGAGCATCAAGCAGAGCTGGTCTCATGCCAAATCAGGGTTTATGGGATCTGTGTATCAATTTCAGGACATGACCTCAGGGGAAGCAATGACCTCCAAGCACAGCTTTGAATAACATAGGGTTTTTTTTTTCCCCTCCACAAATGACGTTTGTCTTGTGCTATTCTAATGCTAAAAACCCATCAAGAGTTGCTTTCCTGAAGCATTAACATAGAGACATCTCAGCTGTAAGGGAACTTTCAGGTCATTTAGTCCAACCATCAACAAAACTATGATAAGAACCAGCCCTAAACCATATCTCTAAGCTCTGCATCTGCTTGTCACTTAAAATATCTCCAAAGATGGTGCCTCAACCACTTTGTTGTATCTTGGCATTGCCCATATGACCACTGAGCTCCAGGTTGGAGGCACTAGGATGGAGGCCTCCACCCTGAGCCTTCTCCCAGCTCCAGCAGGCTGCTCAAGGCAGCATCTGGGAGCATCAGGGCTGTCCCTGAGGATGGGGATTCATAGAATAGTTTGGGTTAGAAGGGACCTTNCCACTGCCCCTCATCCTGAGCCTCCACATCCCTGCCATGTTCCAGTTTATGAAGCCTTTAAAAATTTTTTTTACATCTTTAAATCAATATTTCAGTGTTCTAAATTAACTGTTTGTTTTATTTTCTTTCAAAACTTGCATCCTCAGAGAACATCCTGTAGCTTCTTGGCCTTTCTTTGCATTTCCACAGCATTTTAACAAGAACATCATTTCCCAGCAGAGCTGTTAACGTCAATCTCCAATTGAGAAATTAATATAGTGAATGTCAGTGTTCCTTTCCACTTGAGCCTTGCCTTCATTTGCAGCTATTTTTACCTTGTTTCCCTCAGGGCTCTGTGCTTCCTAAATACATTTTCATTTTAAAAAAAACCTGAGCAACATTCAGCCCTTGGCATTTGGAAGCCACTGACCAGAGAAACCATTCAAAGGAGAAAGATCCTCAGCTGCCTGCAAACTCTTCCAACAAGTTTTCATCAAATATTCCTTTTATTTTATGATTATAGACTTTACTAATAACACCATAAATGTTTATTCTGTCATGGGGGGGAGGAAATAATTTAAAATCCCACAAGTTCAGTCAACACTGACTTAGACATCAAAATTCTGTGCTTTCAGGTAGAGGAAATGAAACAAATGAGTGAGGATTCTTCTCATGACTTACAAATGGATTAGAAATAAGTTACAGCTGGGGAATTCTTTAAATTTAGGAAATATTTACAGTGAAAAGTGAGAAGAGTTGTTGATGCCACTGAAATCACCACTGAAAAACCTTCTATTTTGTTATCACAAACTGTTTTCAGAAATATTTTCCAAGGATTTTTTAACCCAAAGTTTTATTTATGACTTGATACTTTCCCTTAAAGATGTGAAAACACAACTCCAGTGAATGGTACCTAGCATCAAAGAAGCATCTGGAGCATAGACCAACTCTGTGAGGTGAGCAGAACTTAATTAATGCCTTTTTTTTTATAATATAAATTAGTATTTTTCCTCTGGCTGGTTTGTTCTTCATCTGAGCATCCTATGCATCACCTGCTTCCCATATCAGATCCTGAAAACAGCCAGACAAGCAGGCTCTGCTCTCATGAGCCACCACCAGCCAAGAGAGGCTGTTTTCCAAAGAAAAGGGAAGAATTACTATTCAGAGTTAACCAAATAAAGTTGAATTTATGCATACATCAAGGCAAAAAAATACCCATGTGATGGAAAAAGCTGTGTTATTTTAGAAATCATTTTTATCCCCCTTCCCAGGCTTAGTCCCACAGTCAAAACAAGCTCTCACCAGTTCAAAAAGCCTGGTACACCCAGATGAACCCAGCCTTGTCTTTCAATTCAATGAGTTTTTGCTGGTCTCTCCATATTTTACAGCCCTTCTAATATCTCCTCCCAGCTTTCATTTGGAATAGTCAATCAGAAGATATCTCCATATCAGCTCTCTAATCTGAAAACAATTTTAAAAAATATTCAAAGTCCTTGTCTCATGTTTGGGAGGTTTCTCACCTTTTTGTTTTTCCTACAAATGAGAAATATCCCAAAAATTTGCTCACAGACAGATTCATAGAAAATGTGCTCAAAGTCCTACTGGATGGGGATGAACAAGTTGGTTTTTTGGTTTTGAGACTATTTCTCTACCCAAGAAAAATTTTAACAACTTGAAAGAAAATCTTAGGGAACAAGAAATACTGATAATTAACAGGTAGAGTTACTGAATTCTCTGAATATTTTTCCTGGTTTATCAACTTAAGACATTCCTCCAGGACCTTTTAGAGAACCTTTTGCAATTTCAAGATAGTTTTCTGGGCTCTGTCTTATGTATGAACTTCATGTTTAACAGCACAAAAGTTCCATCCCATATAAATTGAATGAGCATGCTTACATATTAAAAAGATCTGTGCTATTTGTGAAATATAATTACTTGTTGAGTCCAGAAGAGGTAATAAAAGAAGAAATAATGGTTTGTTTGTTGAGTAAGAGGAACTGGAAGACCTAAAAGGAAATACAACCCCTTTGCAAAGGGGGTCACCACTGTAAGACTGTGTTGGCAACAAAATAAAACAAGAACTAAACTCAAGCCTAACTAATCACAAAATATCAAGGATTGGATCAAGATCATCTAGTCCAATCCCCCTGCCAGGGCAGGTGAATGAAACACAGCACTTGAGCTCTGATTCCTAAGCCATTTTCAGCTGGAATCCTTCTATATCACAAGTCACTCCTTGCTTCTTCCTGGCCTACTGATGGCTGAGTTAATTTCTGATGAATATTTTAATATTTTTTATAATTTAGGTTCCCCCTCCTTCAAAAAACCTCAGTTAGGTTTCCACTTTGACATGCAAAAATGCTCCATTAAAAAGTTAAAATTAGGCCACCACAATGTGCCCTGAAGACCTCCTTGACAAAGAGAATAAAAGTGAAAAGAGAAAAATAGAACCTTTCAGCATTGACAAAAAATTATCAAACCAAGTTGAAAGAGACCTTTAAAAAAAAAAATAGCATGTTTTATCTTGAAACCATCTCAATTGTTGAGTCAACCCAAAAGGAATTTCAAGTTTCTTCATTCCACAAGGAGAGAGGAAAATAAAGCAAAGACACACACAATTATTCCAGTTGACCAAAAGCACACATTTTTTTGTTTGCTGGCTGAACCAGAATGCAAAGTTTTCCACCCAGCTCTGTCCTCAAGGGCAAGGTTTGCAGGTGGAAGCAAGCTGAATAGTTTTAATGATGAATAAAGCAGAAGAGCAGCTGCCTTGGCTCTCTGCTGACACCCTATAAAATCCCACATGCACCACCAGGAGCAGCAGCAACTCACAGATCACTTTTGGGATGAAATTGGTGGAGTTGGCCCCAGCCAGATTTTGAACACAAAGTTATTCAACTTTTTGCAGCAAGTGGCCTCAACACATCTCAGCTCAAGGCTTATTATTTTCATTTTAAGTTAATTTCTCCAATTGATGATCCATGAAGGGTCTAACAACTTGTGGACTAGTCCAGATATAATTTGGATTAACCAGCTTTTTGTTACCCTCATTGGAAACCAAAGGTCCAGAAAGCACCTCCAAGGCTTCCCAACTTCGTGAAGGGCCAGCTGCAAAAGGTTTTGTGACAGGCTTGGGTGCTTTAAAAGGGGAATTATTTTTTTAAAAAAACAGCTCTAGACATTAATATCACCAGTAAGAGCTGCTTGGGAAGGGTGGACATCTCTTAGACACCACCAGCAGAAAGCAAGTCCAGGGCTGCCTGATAAACCACTTTTTCCATTGGAAAAAAAGACAAGATGCCAAAGTTGGAACTTCCTTGAAGTGTCAGAACTTCAAGGGAAGCCATTTCCATTTCTACCAACCCTGCACCATCCCTTCCCTGCCAGGAATTCCATGGTGGAGCAAGGAGTCTGCATCACCACTGCAAAAAGAGGAAGGGGTTTCCAATGTTGCTTACACCAGAGCTTTGGACCGTTTCCCCTTTTTATCCCTGCACCCTCTAATTCCAGCTGGATGCTCCTGCCCATAGGACCATCCAATATTTATCTCCAGGAGATAAGAGTTTGTCAGGGACAAAAGTGTTATGTGGAAAAAAAGAGAGCTGAAAAGACACTTTCTACAGGGGATAAGCCAATCCTTCAATTAACATTTGGGGTGGATGGATTCAGACCCACCTGAATCAAACTCCCCAGCCTCAGGAAAATGCCACAAACCCCAAAACATTTCCTAAATCCTCAAAGTTTTGTCCCACTCACCAATCACATCTCAACACATTAAGCTGTTTTGTGTTTACACTGAACCCTGAGCAGAGCCAACTTCCATCCCCGTTTCTCAGTCACAGCTTGGATAAAAAGCTAGGAATAGACTCTGCAGCAGTGCTGTCACTTTTTATTTATTTTGAAGAAACACCATTTCTCTCAGCATGGAAACATTTGAAGGTTTCAGCTTGGCTGCTGCTGAAAGGGGTTTGTTTAAAAACACCACTTCAAAATGAATATATTTCCCATACTTCATTCCACAGGGCAGCTTCAGGGAGGGTGCTGGCAGCCCATCAGCTGGTGGAGCTCATTTCAAACAGCAAACTGCAACACCTCAAAAAGCTCACAAGGTCCCAGATTCAATTAAAAACATAATGTAATAAACTAAGTGCTTGAAAGGACACAAAAAATAGCCTTTATGTCTATGTTGAAGTGACCCCACCCCACTTAAACTCCTTGGATTAGTCTTTTTCCATTCTATTATATTAAATATTTACTCTGTTAGTGGTCAGTAGTCTCATACCCAAAAATAAACACCACTGCCCTGCATCACAGACCCCATTTTGTTAGGATTTGGCCCAGTGCAGAAGACCAGCCCAGCCACCCACCTGATTGCTGGAACAGCCTGGCAGCTCCCCCTGAACATCACCACCAGGATTCTGCTGGCCAAATCCAAAACCAAACCCTCAGGGAAGGTCACATTTAGACCAGACAGAGGGGCCCAGCCTCATGGTTTGGACTTGAATGGCTTTTTGTAACCTCACCAAGAGGGAAAAAGCCTTCCCACACCAAGCCTACCCTACCCTGGCTTCTGCCAGGAGGACCTTGAGGCTCAAGACCACCCATGATCAAAACCAACTCGCAGGAAAACAGGTCACCAGGCAAACAGTAAGAAGAAAAAAAAAAGAAGAATAAGGCAGAGAAATATTTTAAGACACTTATTTCTTGGCCAGCAGTAATTCTGGTTCTCAGCACACTGAGGCTGAGCATACATGGGCCAGTGTAGTGTCAATATTTGATCAATACCCAAATATTAGCCTTACACAAACACAGTCCCTATCAAACTATCATAAATCAAAGGAATACTCATGACCACAGATTTATCTTGAAGCCACAGACACACAAAGCTCCTATAACTTCTACTATTTCCTTTAGCACAACACGTGCTGGTGGCAAATCACTGCCTCTTGTCTGGGACACCAAAACCCAGAAGATATCAACCACAACCAGGGAAAAGGAGCAACACAAGAGGCTCAAAAATCCCCCAGCCTGAGGAATGGGGATATAGGATCATAGAATGGCTTGAGTTGGAAGGAATAGAATCATAGAATAGTTCTATGGTTGGAAGGGACCTTAAAGATCATCTAGTTACAACCCCCCTGCCATATAAAAATATCAATCATGCTGATTTTTAAAAAGAGGGCTTTTTTTTCACCTGAAGCTAATTTTGAAACTGGAATCAAGAGTGTTATGTACATAAATAAGTAGATTCACATACACAAGCTGCTTACTCCAATATAAACACATGTTGTCATCACAGACACATCTCCACTACAGCTAAACGTTTAACACCCAAGCCTATCAACATTTGGATGGGTTTTTTTCTCCAAGTATTAAGAAAACAAATATTGTTCTATCACAGGCAAAGCTTCACACAACAAAAATAAAGATGAGACCTTAAGTTTCTTAAAGCCCAGCCCACAGCAAGTGTCTGTGTAAGACTTACAAGAAAAACACACACAGTCCCTAAGAGCAAAGACTTGCTGGGCAACCTCCAGCACCACCCTTCATCTCCTCCAAGAGGAGGTTTCGCCCCATCCTCTCTTCCTACCCCAGCACTCAAAACCAGACCTGAATTTATGAAAAACATCTGCATCCATAGCTCTCCACCCTTGAAAAAAATCTCCTCCTTACCAAAGGCAAGCATTCAAAACCAGACCAGAATTTATGGAAAACACAACTGCATCCATAGCACTCCATCCTCAAAAAAAAAAAAATTTCCTCCTTACCTTTTTCTCTGGGAGAGCTTCTGCTTTCCTTCCATGCAGCTCCACACAAACTCCACAATCCATCCCAAAGCAGGTGTGTCCTTGGGTCTTTCTATCTTCTCACCAGGTTTGCTGCAGCTGTGTCTCACCTGCAGCTCAGCTCCAATGGGGCCACCTCATCCATTCCAGACCATTCTTCTGCAGACTCAGCCCAGCTGCACAGTCTTGATAAAAAAGCCTGGAAGAATAAAGAAAAAAAAGAGGTCAGAGAGAGTCAGACAAGCAAAGCAAATCAGCAGAGGGGGTGTGGATGAGATGGACTCACTTCCAACAACAGGTTGAGGAGGAAAAGGTTCTCAAAGAGAGAGCTAAGGGAACAAATCAGGACATATAAAACATCACTGAGGTCCCCTTTCCCAGGTGTGAAGGACATGAACCTTCCCCAGTTGGCTGATGACCAGCCAGCAAGCTCTCCTCAGCTGCCCAGATAGTGGGTGGTGGACACCTTAGTGTCTGACCTAGAAGTTTCAAAAGCACCTAGAAGGTTTGTAATTTTTAAGTTGTGTCTCTCTTTCTGGCTAAGTCTCTCTGTAAGTGAACTATATAAACAGCAGGCCCTGAACTTTGCTGCCTTCTGCTCTTACACATTGTTTGTTTCTAAATATGCTCCAGAATCTGCATCTGAACCCCTTGAATTCATCAGAAAGGTGGATTTCAGGGAACAGGGATTTTCTTGGGAGCAATTGTGTTTTTTATAGAATCATAGAATGGTTTGGGTTGGAAGGGACCTTCAACATCATCTAGTTCCAACCCCCCTGCCATGGGCAGGGACAACTCCCACTACACCAGGTTGNAGTGCTGCCATCCTGGACCCTATTCAAAAGTCCTACCCCAGCCTTTCTGTAGCCCCCTTCAGATATTGATAAGTCACTATGAGGTCCCCCCTGAGCCTTCTCTTCTCCAGGCTGAACAACCCCAACTCCTTCAGCCTGTCCTTTCAGTCCAAGAAATGGGTGAAAGCAGCAGCACCCCAGGTGAGCAAGGAGAGTGACTTGAGAGGACAAGTCCCCCATTATCTCCCCCCAGCTCAGGAATACACCTGATGCTTTTAAAGCTGAGCAAACAGAGGGATGGCAGTTTTCCAAAGCTGAAGCGTCAGCAGCACCTAATCGCAGAAAGGTCATTTAACACACTTCAAAAATGAAGCCTCAGGCTGCCCTACATGTCGTTCAGCATCAGCACAGCCTTGTTGGAGTCATCTTTAGGGCTGGTTAAAAACTAACATTCCTGCTGCAAGTGTATTAAATCTTTGCTTGGGTGATGTTTTCACAGTGATTCCTGCAAATCCACAACTGTGTCTCTGCTTCAGCCACCTCCAACGTGTTCTCAACAGCCTTCAATACCTGAAGGGGGCTACAGAAAGGCTGGGGTAGGACTTTTGAATAGGGTATGTGATGGAAGGACTAGGAGTAATGGGTGCGAAGTGGAAGAGGGGAGATTCAGGTTAGATATAAGAAAGAAATTCTTTATGAGGGTGGTGAAACACTGGAAGAGGTTATCCAGAGAGACTGTGGATGCCCCCTCAATCCCTGGAGGGGTTTAAGATCAGGCTGGATGAGACAGTGACCAGCCTGGTTTAGTGGGAGGTGTCCCTGCCCATGGCAAGGAGATTAGAACTAGATGATCTTGAAGGTCCCTTCGAACCCAAACCATTCCATGATTCTGTAAGAATCATTGTGTAGATTGGTCACTCCATGAACTCAAGCAGCAGCTCCAAGATAAGCTAGAAATGCAGCAGCCAGCTCAAATCTCACCCCAAAATAACACAAAATACCCATATCTTCAGGGAAAAATAAAGAAGGCAAGCTCTGTGTGCTTGTTCATCACCAGTGAGTGTGACTTTTGGCTCCTTCCATCATCCCACAGCAAGCCCCGAGCTCCTGCTGGAGCCAGGACTCACACAAGACTTTGTCCCTTCTCTCAGCATCCATGCTGGGGACAGCAGTGGCAATGGGATGGGCGAGGTGGGGAATCCTTTGGAGCAGAGCAAGCCACCTGGCCTCAAAATGGTAGCCAGACCTTAAAAATCTTGCTTCTCCTTGGGCCCTTTGCTTTTATTTACTAAAAAAAATGTACCTGGGTTGGTGCCATCAGAGTTGCGGTGACCTGGTATCTGGTCAAAGGCCTAGAGGGAGCCAGGAGATAGAGCAGGTTAACGTTTAACCCACAGGGACTATAAACCAGCCTCGGGGCTGCTGAACCTTTGGAGTTTGATATGATGATTAGGGTATAACCAGCAGTGACACGTCGCAAACTCTCCATAATCAGGGAGACCCTTTTCCCCGGCGGTGATCTCCAAAATTTCTCAGGTAGGTGGTGGCTGCTCATCCTACCCTGACATTTGGGACGTGGAGATTGGGTCCTTTCATGAAAAAAAGTTAATTTTACCCAAGGTGGGGAAGGAGAAGCTCCATCACGTGCCTTTCCCTGCAACCTGATGGTGCTTTGCCATCAAATTCATGCTGTGGGTGTTGTCCAACATCTGTGGGGATGAAGTATTGGGGCTGGGACTGTGTGGCTGTACCCAGGCACTGTTTGCCTTATTATTTTGATGGCAGAAACAGGCTTCTCTGTGTAATTTCTACCCTACAGCAGCAAGGAGACTTTTTTTACCTCTTTTCCCCCTGCTGATCGCTGGTGGTTGCCTGTAAAGTGAAGTCAGACAAGGAGGGGGGTGGAAGGGGAGGATTTTCCATGTGATAATTCTGTCTTGAGTTGTTAAAGCACAACTTTTTGGGGCTAATCATTAGAGACCTTCCCCTCCAGCTTCTTATTCCTCTTTCTCTTTGCAAAAGGTTGGTCCCTGTATCAAAGGCAATATACTGTTCCTAAAGGATCTCAGGTTTTTTCTTAATCTTTTCAAACTAGCAGGCTTTCTGCTCAATACATGCTGCTTCTCTCAAGCTATTTTCCCCTTGGTTTTAGGCAGAATATTAGGAAAAAATTTTTCAAGGAAAGGGCACTGGAAGAGGCTGCCCAGGGAAAGGGTTGAGACACATCCCTGGTGGGATATAAGAGATGGACAGACACAGAGCTTGGAGATATGGTTGAGTGACAGATCATGTCAGAGTTGGGTTGATGGTTGGAAATGATGATCTAAAATGTCCCTCCCAACCAAGGCCATTCTGGGAAACAGAATTCTACAAAATGGGAGGAGGTGCAGGAGGGAGGGTGGCTTCAAAGCATCCAGCACATGAAGCTTGAAATAAAATAGAGATCTCAGCATTAACATCCTCAGAAAGGGAGTATTTTGAGGTATGGTGTGTGTATTTGGTAACCCAGCTGCAAAAGCTGGTCAGGAGGGCAAAGGTATTTCAAAGAGAAAAGCCCCTTCCCAAGAAAAAGAAGCCAAAAAAAATCTTCCCTTTTCTAGATGAATTTTTTTCCCAAGGCTCACATGCTGCAATTTGAATTTATCCCACTTCCCTGCAAACACCTGTGAGTTTCCAACTTTCTGGGGGATCACCTGTGCTGGAAAAGAACCCTCTGACCTAGAAGGCAAAGGGACTAAAGGGACTAAAGCCTCTGTCATTGCTCAATCAGACTCTGTCCCACAGCATGTCTCACCTCAGCAAAGAGCCTGCGGTAGGTAGCTCATGAGGCTTCAGGTGTCTGCAGAAGAATATGAGGAATCCTTCCATATTTATATTTATAATTTATATTTATATTATATTTACAGAATCATAGAATAGTTTGGGTTGGAAGGGACCTTAAAGATCGAGTCCCAACCACCCTGCCATAGGCAGGGGCACCTCCCACTAGAACAGGCTGCTCAGTGCCATGTCCAGCCATTTTTCTTTTTATTTTTTTATTTTTATTTATTTATAGTAAGAGTTATAATTATGTATGAATGCACATTTTTTGGAGACTAGAGGAAGATAAAAAAAAAAACACCAAAGTCTCATAAAGCAAGCTGAGAACTAAGCAGTTTCTGAAGCAATGACCCATTTGGGTTATTAAGAGTTAAGAGAGAACTTAACCGATCCAGACTTTTGAAGGCAAAATGGCCTTCATTAAATGAGCCCAAGTGGCTCAGTGCATTCAGACACAGAGTATCGATCTGCACAGGATAAACACAGCTTCGTTATCTCATTCATGGAAACAGTAACCAGGTTTCCCCGAAAGGGCTGTGAAGGGGGTAGGCTCAGGGTGCAAAAGCAGTGGAGGAAGAGAGAAGGGTCTGGCTTCAAATAGCACCTTTAGAAAAATCCCAACTCAGGAGCCACCCCTGGAAAGGGTAAACCGACTCCCCCTTTTTCCAAGCAAATAGAATCATGGTTTGGGTTGGAAGGGACCTTAAAATCACCTAGTTTCAACCCCCCTGCCATGGGCAGGGACACCTCCCACTACACCAGGTTGCTCAATGCCTCATCCAGCCTGGCTTTAAACACCTCCACAACTCCAAAGCCAAGTAAAACCCACTTTTTTTGTGTGTGTAAAACTTCTGGATTCATCCTGCTCCTGGATAGATGGAGTAAATCTGCCTGCAGGAAGAAAGCATTTGTAGGAGTAGTCATGGGCAGGTGAAGCAATACTATAACAACTTTGCTTCTTGTACATATGAGATTTTCTAGGCCTAAAAGTTTATTTTATTACCTTGGCATTTTAGAGTTTTCATAGAAAGCTAAGATAAATGAGGGAGGACAAAGAAGAGAGGAGAATTAAATTAAGTGATGCTCTGCTTTAAGGGAAAAGCAACATCTTTCTTTTCTGATGACATGTAACTGTGATAAATTGGCAGCACTGTGAAAAATGTGGTCAAAGAGAGGTTGAAATAAGAAACACTTGGCAGGTGAAGGTCCTAATTTCAATATAAACATCTGAATAAAATGCAACCTCTCCCTGCTTTTTATTTCCTTTTCTTTTTAGCATTAGCAACAGCAAGTCACCCTAGGGTCAAATGAGTGAAAATGAATGAATTCCAGGACAATTATTTCTATTAAGAGTGATTGTTGTGTTGATTTTTTACCTGGTGCTAAAAATACTGCTTTAATTTGCTGCTCTCATTGACACTTCCCAACAGCAGCCATGGAAGGGCAGTTCCTCCCCCTTCCCCCCATCCATGAGGGAGGGTTTGCTAATTGATTAACGGCCCAGGAAACAAAGAAAAGAGGAAGTAATGGTGGTTCCCCAGGTCCCAGGGCAGCAGTTCTCCTCCTTTAACCTTAATGATAGAAATAAAAGCAGTTCAGTGCACCACCACCACTGTGAGAGCTGAGGCTGATGTCTGGAATAAGGGGAAAATACTGAAATCTCCTAACTTTCAGTAATAAAACATCCCACTGTGATTTGTATCCTGAAAACAGTTCAGATGGTCTGTGAATACAGACTTTTTGGGTAGTGGAGGTGGGATAGTGATGTCTTCTGGTGCTTGGTGAATAGTTTGGGGCTTGCAATTAGTAGGAAGGACTTAATTCCCAACAGTGGTGCTAAAAAGACAGACCCGGACAGTGTGTTGGGTTGTCCATTGCAGGTCCAAGCACTAAATGTGCAGCATTGTCCATCCCTGGCCTCTGATGTTCCTCCTGAATAAGGAGTGGAGACCCTCAAAATAACCCAGGCTGGGTTAGGGGTCTGCAGCTGGACCCCACTTCCAGCAGGACCAGTCTAGAGCTGCTGCAGGTTGCAGTGGTCCAAGGGAATCCCCTGGAATGGAGATCTTCCACTGCTGACATGGGGAAGGATTGTTTCCAGTGTTGGCTGGGCTTTATTCAAAGGCAAGGCACAGATTAAGGCCAAATTATCATTAATACGTAGCCCATGAGCACAGCACTTCCCAAAAATTCACAGAAGCCTCAAATTTGGTGACTGGAGCACTGCCTGCTCTTACCTAACAAGGCAGAAGCCAAACAGTAATGTTGCTCCTGCTGTAAATAGACCAACCAGGGAGACGCTCTATTCCCATTCATGCTCCAGCCCCAGGGCTTGTCACAGAATTACAGAATGTCAGGGATTGGAAGGGACCTGGAGAGATCATCTAGTCCCATCCCCCTGCTGGAGCAGGAACACCCAGACCAGGTCACACAGGAAGGTGTCCAGGTGAGGTTTGAATGTCTCCAGAGAAGGAGACCCCACAACCTCTCTGGGCAGCCTGGGACACTCTTCTCTCACCCTCACCCTGATGAAGCTTTTTCTCCTATTTCTGTGGAACCTCCTGTGTTCCAGCTTGTACCCATTTCTCTGGAAGTCAATGAGAAGAGCTTGGCTCCATCCTCCTCACATATTCATAACATGAATGAGGTCAACCCTCAGTCTCCTCTTCACCAAGCTAAAGAGACCCAGCTCCCTCATCCTTTCCTCATAAAAGAGATGTTCCAACCCCTTAATCATCTTTGTCCTCGCTGCTCAGTGTGAAGCCATCACCTGGAGTGAGATGTTCCTGGAAATCTCTCCTCCCTGGAGGAGCAGGACAGAGATGTGCAGCCTTTAAGGCTCCCCGTGGGAATGCACTGCAAGCTGCAGCCACTGAGACATCCCAGCCTGGAAGTGAAGTGCAGCGTGAAATAGCACAATTGATGGGAGGAGAAAAGAAAAAAAAAAATAATAAGAGCCTCTTACTACTCATCTATCTAGGTCGTGGCTGGGGACAGACTGGAAACCTCATGGAAAGCTGCCGGAGTTTGCCTGGCTGAAGTCCAGCCCCTTTCCCGGCAGGGAGAGGAGATGCTGCCGGCGTGGGGCGACGCGGCTGCCACTGTGCTGATGCACCTGATAGAGAGGAAAAACAATTTAAAAACCCGAGGTGCTTAATATTGGAGAGATCTACACATCACAGCCATCCCCTTTTGTCCCCACCTCTCCACATCCCAGCCCTGTGGGATGTGATGGCTCAACCCCTCCTCCCCAATGAAACCAAAAGCAAAAGGTTGAGGTGCCAAATTCGCGGTTTTTCTTAGCCCAGGCAGGAAAGGTTGCAAAATCAATTTGGATTTTAATTGGGTGTTTCTGAATGGCTAATTTTCAGGCTCCAGTTGCTGCAGAAAACACTGATTTTTGGAATTGGAGAAAGGAGATAGCTATTAGAACAAGCCACCTCTCAGCTCCTGAACTTTTACAGCAATTAAAACACCTTACAACCTGGGAGCACAGTAAAAAAATATTAATTAGAAGGGTCTTGGAAACTTGAGAAATAACTAGTGGCAAAAATCTGGCATTAAAAAATGTGGCTTCCACAGTACAAATGGTTTTTGCACAAGCTCAAAGTTTAGCATGAGGCAAAAATAGGGCATCCTGGAATTATAGGTCGTGAGTCCATCTTATAAATGCCCCTTTGCCAGTGCATAACTCAGTCAGAATTCAGCTTTATTATGATTTCAATCCAAAACTTTAATCTTAAATTTAAAAAAATTTAAATGAATGACCAAAAGCTACAGCCCTGAATAAAAAAAGCTGGACATAAGGGTTTCCAAACCCTGAGCACAGACACAGATCTGAAGTTGTCCAACATTCTTGCTTTTTAAAAATAGGCCAAATCTGGACCCAAAAATTGTTCCTCACAAAGTGCTGGACATGGCTTGTACAAGGTTCCTTCCCCAGCACCACTGGGATGTGATGACACATGGACTCATCACAGGATTAGGCGCTGGACAAGTGTTTTCCTCTGAAGACACACACCCTGATATGTTCTAACATCCTTTGCCTCACTGAAGTGCTGCTCAGAAATTTGACTTTGGGTTTATTTTCATAGAGCCATAAAATGGTTTGGGTTGGAAGGGACATTCAAGATCATCTTGTTCCAACCCCCCTGCCATGGGTAGGGACAACCCCACTGGACCAGGCTGCTCAGTGCCTCATCCAGCCTGGCCTTAAACACCTCCAGGGATTGAGGGGGCATCCACAACCTCTCTGGGCAACCTCTTCCAGTGTCTCACCACCCTCACAGCAAAGCATTTTTTTCTGATCTCCATCCTAAATCTCCCCTCTTCCATTTTGCATCCATTCCTCCTATTCCTGCCATCACATATCCTATTAAAAAGTCCTACCCCAGCTTTTCTGTAGGCCCCCTTCAGCTATTGATAAGTTCCTATTTTCATACAAGAGGGGGGGATTTTTTTTTTTTCTACAATCTGTAGTGTTTTGTTCTGTTTTGGTTTTTGGGGTTTTTTTCTCCTCAAAAAGACTCATCTCGGAAGAACATTCCAGTTAGCCCTTCTCAGAAGGGTGGACTTTCTCTCCTCCCAAGCCATTATTAATTTCTTTAATTTATCTTAAATTTGATTGCAGTGAGCACCCCTAATTAACCTGATTTTTTGCTGCTAATCACTCACAATGGAATCAAATCACAAATCCGGGGATGGATTGACCGGCACACAGAAAGAAGCCGCCCTCCGTGCATTAATTCAGCGAACGGGATATAATTTGATCCAGGTAGGAATTCACCCTCACCTCCTCTTCCTCACACTGTCCTGCTTCATCCTCAAGCCATGCCCTGTCCTGGAGGCTTCAGCAGCAAATCTCTATGTGTCAAGTGGTCTTTGCACATGGAATTATGGAATAGTTTGGGTTGGAAGGGAACTTAAAGATCATCTAGTTCCAACTCCCCTGACATAGAATCATAGAATAGTTTGGGTTGGAGGGGACCTTAAAGATCATCTAGTTCTAACCCCCCTGACATAGAATCATAGATTCATAGAATATTTTGGGTTGGAAGGGACCTTAAAGATCATCTAGTTCCAACCCTCCTGCCATCCTTCTCTCTGTGAGAGAATATGTGTGATATGTGTTGTCTGTTATGAAGTAGGATCTTGTTTCTCCAGGAATTCTTTGCCAAATTATGATCAAGGTGGAAAAAAAAAACCTCCTCAATTTTGGGAAAGGTTGGGGTTGCCATCTCAAAACCATGGCTGTATTGTTAGCATAGCAGAGAAAACCTACTTTGAGAAAAGCACAGGTCCAGAGTTGGCCATAAGTTGTCCAACACATCACCAGATCTGTCTTGTGTAGGGTTCCATGAACATGCACAAGTGCAGGTGAAGGAGGTGCCTCACCTGCCCAAACACCAACATGTGACATGGACATGAAGATGTCCAACATATCACCACCACATCTGTCTTGTGTAGGAATCCTTGCACATGCACAAGTGCACATAAAGGAGGTGCCTCACTTGCCCAAGCACCAACATGTGACATGGACATGGTGATGTCCAACACATCACCACCACATCTGTCTTGTGTAGGAACATGCACAAGTGCACATGAAGGAGGTGCCTCACTTGCCCAAACACCAACATGTGACATGGACATGAAGATGTCCAACACATCACCACAACTTCTGTCTTGTGTAGGGATCACTGAACATGAAGGATGTGCTTCACCTGCCCAAACACCAACATGTGACATGGACATGAAGTCCAACACATCAGCACCAGATCTGTCTTGTGTAGGAATCACTAAACATGCACAAGTGCACATGAAGGATGTGCTTCACCTGCCCAAACACCAACATGTGACATGGACATGGAGATGTCCAACACATCACCACCACATCTGTCTTGTGTAGGGATCATTGAACATGCACTAGTGCAGGTGAAGGATGTGACTCACCTGCCCAAACACCAAAGGCTGTATCTTCAAGATCTTCAAGTGCAAAGCTTCCTCTTGTTAGGGCAGATGCTGGCTGGGCATGTCCCTCAAAAGCCACCAGAAGAAGTCCTTCTTGGTTAGCTCAACCAAAAGAAGGTAATTTCTCAAAAGCATTGGGTACTGTTAGGACCAGCCTTGCACCATGAAAGTTGTGATTTGAACTTGGCCTTGCTTTGTGTAGCACTAGAGGGCACAACAGCCCAAAGCAAAAACTAAGACTCCTGGGAGAAAGCATCTTCCTACAGCCCTTAGTCCTGTGTGCACCCCAGAACCAGGTCAGCAGCTGAGTTTCTTGACTTTGAGGAGAATTTCTGCTGTAGCTGACCCAGAAGATAAATAAGTGCTCCATGTCTTGTACTTCCTATGGATTTCTTTATCCTGTTGAAAAATGGGAGAACAGAGGCACACTCAAGTAGCAAAAACATAGCAAGAAAGGGAAACGTTGGCTGCTCTTCACCTCTTTGAGTACCATTGCTTCATGTCTAAAGAACTCCTGAGTTGATAGGCATCATCTCTTGCTTGTTGCATGGCCTCCCACCAGCAGGGCCCTCCTCTGTGTGCCCTGTGGGGTATCTTCTGTCATCCATTTTTCCATATGTCCATCTGTAGGACCAGGTCCTCACCATGCCTTCACTAAGCTTCTTCACTAAGCCCAAATCTCTTTCCAAGGGTGTTGAGCAGCTCCAGCATCACCTACTGCCAACGATGCCTTGGGTTCCATGGTTGGCTCCTTCCACTCTGTCCATGCCTGTCTCTGAATTTCTGCCTTCATCCTCAGTTTTCCTCCTATGATGTCACCTTCTGAGGTGCTTTCTGCTTTTGAAAAGTCCTTCTGCTTTCCAACATGATTCTTCTGGTATCTTTTCTTTTAACTGTCAGTCTCTTTCAATCCCTAAAATAAGAGGTAACTTAAATTAACATTATAATTGATGAAGAATCATGACCAGTTATGAATTTTTGCAAGTGTTATCTTACATAGTCCACATCTCCTAGCCAAGACCACCTACTATTCCCAGGGAAGTATTTCACCATGTCCATTTTGGACATCTCAAGTAGCAACCAGATGCATGTTCCTTAGCAACACTCAGCAAGGTACAAAGCACAACTTTCTCCAGCACACAGAGGAGTGTATCTAAAATGCTGTTCCCTGGGAAGGGCTTGGCCACATCAACATATTATCCCTACATCTAACCCATCCTTGTATTTTTCACCAGGAAAATGGGCAGAGGAAATATGGAGGCCCACCACCTGGCTGGGACGGACCTCCCCCAGAAAGGGGGTGTGAGATCTTCATTGGGAAACTTCCCCGTGACCTGTTTGAAGATGAACTCATACCACTGTGTGAAAAAGTAAGACTTGATGGTGGGTAGCTGTATAGCAGAGGTTACTGGTGATCAAAGCTGCACTTCAAAGCTGAACAGGAGATGACTTGGCCTAGGCTGCTGTTGATTCGGTGGAGCTCTGATGTGATATAGCCATAGAATGGTTTGGGTTGGAAGGGACCTTCAAGATCATCTAGTTCCATCCTCCCTGCCATGAGCAGGGACACCTCCCACTACACCAGGTTGTTCAATGCCTCATCCAGCCTGGCCTTAAACACCTCCAGGGATTGAGGGGGCATCCACAACATCTCTGGGCAACCTCTTCCAGTGCCTCACCACTCTCATAGACCAGAACTTCCTTCTTATCTCCAACCTAAATCTCTCCTCTTCCAATTTGCATCCATTATTCGTAGTCCTGCCATCCTGGGCCCTATTCAAAAGTCCTACCCCAGCCTTTCTGTAGCCCCCTTCAGGTATTGAGAAGCTACTCTGAGGTCCCCCCTGAGCCTTCTCTTCTCCAGGCTGAACAACCCCAACTCCTTCAGCCTCCTCATAAGGGAGGTGCTCCAGCCTTCTGATCATCTTCATGGCCCTCCTCTGGACCTGCTCCAACAGTTCAATGTGCTTTTTAAGGAATCACTAAGTCTTGGTTAAACACCTCACACCTTGCTGGCAAACTTTTTCAGAATTACTTTTCTTTGTAGATTGGGAAAATCTATGAAATGAGAATGATGATGGACTTCAACGGCAACAACAGGGGCTACGCCTTTGTGACCTTCTCCAACAAACAGGAAGCAAAGAATGCAATAAAACAACTGAATAATTATGAAATCAGGTAAGCCTGGCAAACACCTTCCCATCAGCTTTAAACCACATGCACTAATCTATTTTGTGATGGCAGGCATATTTTTCCTTTGAGCCAAGAGAAGTTTATTTATTTATCTAAGCTTTCAGAGGAAATCACTTCTCTCCCTCTGCAGTTATTGCTTTTTGCCTTAGTACAAAGGCAATGAGCTCATCAGAGACAAAATCTTTTGGAGGAAATTTCTTCCTTGCAAATTAAAAAAAAAAATCTCACTCAGAACACTGGAAAAAAATATTTTGCTTTGGATTAAATTAATTTTTGCTTCACCATTGCTGTTTATTTCATCTTTCTCCCCCTGGGATGTTTTTTGTTGATTTATTCCTATTTAAGTTTCTCTCTGGTGACCTATACTGCAGATATGTTCTGGGAGACAGTGGCTACAAAAAATTGGTGAATTAGGATGAAAAGCAAGTAGCAAAACAGTGACATTTCCTAGTAGAGAGGAACAGAAAAAGCCCTCATGTTTGTGACTAAAAATTGGGAACAAAACACCCAGAGATCAACAACATATGGGCACATCTAAAAATTTTGTTTTGATTCAGCTGCATTCAGTGTTTTTTTCCCACTTCAGAGTGGGATGAGTAAATGCCTTTGCTTAGATGCATTGAGATAAACCATTCTGATTATTTTCTGACTTCCATTTCCTAAAAATTGTGGGGGGATGGAAAGAAAGGATGAGTTGTGGATTGCTTTACTACCAACCCTGAGGATGAGCTGCTCAGTGTCATGGCTTACACTGAGGGAGCTGGGTCTCTAGCTTGGAGAAGATGAGACTGAGGGGTGACCTCATTAATGTCTATAAATATGGAAAGGGTGAGAGTCAGGAGGATGGAGCCAGGCTCTTCTCAGTGACCTCCAGTTATAGGACAAGGGACAATGGGTGCAAGCTGGAACACAGGAGGTTCCACAGAAATCAGAGAAAAGAGTTGGTGAGGGTTAGAGAAGAGTGTCCCAGGCTGCCCAGAGAGAGTGTGGGGTCTCCTTCTCTGGAGACATTCAAACCCCACCTGGACACCTTGCTGTGTGACCTGATCTGGGTGTTCCTGTTCTGGCAGAGGGATGGGACTAGATATCTCTCCAGGCTCCTTCCAATCCCTGATATTCTGTAATTCTGTGAACACAAGAGTCACTGAGGTGACCACGGGTGGCAGGTACAGTTGCCTGGTAGCAGCCCTTTTTTGCAGAGATTAAAAGGAAGAATCCCAGGAACCAAAAGCAAAATTTGGCTTTGGTTTCCTTGTGATCTAAAGTCTTTCATTTCACCTTTCATGTCAAACTTCACAGCAGCAACCTTCACGCTAGATCTTGTACTGAGCAGGACCATCTGAACATCTTCAAGCAAGGAGGCCTTGTGTTTGACCTTCTGTTTTGGGAAAAAATGGGAGGGGACACTTTATTTCAATTTCCCTGCTTTCTTTGTGAGCTGATCCTGACTCCAGACATTGTCCTTCATCCACAGGAATGGGCGCCTCCTGGGAGTCTGTGCCAGCGTAGACAACTGCCGCCTCTTTGTGGGAGGCATCCCCAAGACAAAGAAGAGGGAGGAAATCCTGACAGAGATGAAGAAAGTCACAGATGGAGTGGTGGATGTCATTGTCTACCCCAGTGCAGCTGATAAAACCAAGAACAGGGGGTTTGCTTTTGTGGAATATGAAAGCCACCGGGCAGCTGCCATGGCCAGGAGGAAACTTCTCCCAGGTTAGTAGAGATGAAAAGAATCAAGAGAATGGTTTGAGTTGGAAGGATTTTAAAGATCATCTAGCTCCAACCCCCCTGCCATGGGCAGGGACATCTCCCACCACACCAGGTTGCTCAATGCCTCATCCAGCCTGGCCTTAAACACCTCCAGGGATTGAGGGGGCATCCACAACCTCCCTGGGCAACCTCTTCCAGTGTCTCACTACCCTCACCATATGCATTACTCTGTTAATTTTACAGAGTTGTATCAGGAAATTTTACTAAAATCCTCACATATTTATAAAGTCAGACACGCACAGAAGGTCTCCCATCTTGATCAACTCTCATTTCAGCTGCTCTTACTGAAAATAAAGATGCCAACTTCAAACCACCATAACTATGAATGAATGATGGAGATGACTTCATCTCTGGAGTCAGCTATGTGCATGTCATGCTGCAGTGAAACCAAAGTCTCCAGAGACACCCAAGGAAAGAAGGTTTTCTCCTTTTGGGTGCTAGAGACACTCAGAACAAGGAGGGACTCCAAATTCACCCTATCTGGGCTGATGGAGTTCACCGTAGCTCCAGGGTGCAGGGTGGATGATTCATTACAGATTCTACCACTTCTCTGGACAACCTGGGCCAGTGTCTCACCACCCTCATGGGGAAAAACTTCTTCCTCATGTCCCACCTAACCCTGCCCTGCTCTAGTTTCAAATTATCACCCCATTCATGAGGCCATCATTCCTGATTCCTTGGAGACCATCACTCAGCAAAGTATCCAAGAACATATTCAGGTTTGACAACATACTGAGGATGGTCCTGAAAAAGGACCTTATCCATATGGGACTGAAAATACAAATAAAAAACTTTAGGATTAAAGCTTTAGGATTTGAGCATCAGAAATGCTAAGTCTGTGCAACTGAGCACAGGGAGACATTCAAAGCAGAGAACTTTGGCAGGTTTAAGATGAACAAGTCACTTAGTATTAAGTATATTTGATACTGATTTTACCCATTTTCTCACTCTATCTTCTGCTCAGCATCTCCTGTCCTGTTTTACTGAACCCATCTCCCTTGCTGGTGAAAGGACCCAATAAATCACAGAATCATAAAATCAAAGAATCATAGAATAAACCTTCTCTTTTGAGCCCCACCAGCCTTCTTTCACTCTTTCTACAGAACAGCTCATGAAACACCACCATTAAAACTACACCATGGGTTATTTTAATCCTTTTTTCCTTATTGTAAAAAAAAAAAAAAAAGCACGATTTTGAGCAGCAAGGACACTTAGCTATAATGGGAAATCTCACTCTATTTTTCTTTTTATTCTACATTTTCTGCCTCAGTTCAGTGCTGTGGGAGTACATTCAGTTGGCTTGTGCTTCAGCCTGGCTTTTTCTTGGTTTCTATATCAGGAGGGAAGGAAGGAGAGAAGGAGCCACAGCTGCCAACGGCAGCCTTGAGGGAACTTCAAATCCTGAGCAAAGACAGTGAGACAGATGGGAATGAGCATGTTGTCCTGATCAGACATGTGCAGTGTGCTAGTGGCTTCCAATTTAGGGACAACTCAACAAACAGTTTTGGGGGATTTCAAACGCTTAAGCAGAAGCCAGAGTCTTCTGATGTTGCAGAGATATGGGAGGAATTGGTAAAAAAAGTTTCAAGCTAGAAATGTTTCTCCAGCTGATGCATCAGATTGAATATCATTATCAAGATGCTTCCTTTACTCGGAACCTTTTGAGAAGAGACAGAAATGCTCAAAAGTAAATTTTTTTTTGTTTTTTAAATGAAAACTTCATCCTCGTTAAAAAAGATGGTGGAGGAAGACAAGAGATGGTTCAGGCACCAAGCTGAGATCCTTCCTGCAAGTCAGCCAAGTCATTATTTCCACTATTGACCAGAAAATGGTCTTTTATTTCACTTCCTTGATAGCCACCTCTGTTTCTGGTTATTACTGGCCCCAGACAGACTGGGCAGTAATGGAAGTTGTACACCAGCCCAGCCTCTCTCCACACATCCTGGCTTGTTTGTAAGCCTTTCTAGCAGGAAGCAGCCTATTTGCATTGAAACAGTTCCTTTTCCAATTACTTTGTTAATTTTCACTTCCAATTTAGAAAAACAAGGTCTCTACATCCTACCCTCTCCATCTGTTTTTCTCTATTTTGGAGCTCCCACTCTATCAGAGATGGAATATCCAATTGGAGGTGGAAGACAGGATGCCTTGCTTTACATCTCTTCAATCATTCTGTATATTCACTACATAAAATCATTGAATATTCAAGAATATTTCTTGAATTCTGGGATTTGCTTTTGAAAATGAACAAATAAAGCAGCCCTGCTTGAAATCATAAAGGCTTATCTTAGCCCTCTTTATAGAATTGGCTTTTTCTGCTGCTCATACTACTCATGAAACAGTCTCTGAGCAGAAACAAGAGGAACCAAAGCCTTTCTGACACTATCTATGACCTCTTTAAAGGAAGGATCCAGCTGTGGGGACACCCTATTGCTGTTGACTGGGCAGAACCAGAGGTGGAGGTGGATGAGGACACCATGTCATCAGTAAAAATTCTCTACGTGAGGAACCTCATGCTCTCCACCACGGAAGAGACCATTGAGAAGGAGTTCAACAGCATCAAACCAGGTAGGAAACCCATTGGCACTTAAGCTCCTAAACTAGTACTGCTCCTGCAGATGGAAATGTTTCTCCATTCATAAAATACCAGAGGAAGAGATAAAAATATCTTGTTTTTCGCTGCAAAATGTTCATGTGTAATGTCACAGGCTGAAGGCTCCCACCCAACATGCACATCACGTCATCCCACCAAGAGCTGCTTCATTTCCAGCTAACAAGACCACTGACCTTTGTAGGATGGTTGGAAACTGGAAGAGATCCAAAATGCTGCATGGGAAATGCCTGTGTCTTTAAAAAAAGAGTAGTGATTTTGAATTGTATGGTTCTTCCTTAAAAAGCTAGGACGAAACAGCTGGGTGATCTCAGCATTCTCTTCCTCCATGGCAAGGGCTGGTGACAGAAAGAGAGTGGTTTCATTCAAATACTCCTTTTTATCTAATCTGACTAGTTTCTAAATTCTGCCATTTTCATACACAAATACACCACATTCTTTTGTAAATTGGTGAATAATCAGTGCTTATCATTTAACACAGAAGATGATGGTGTTCCTCACTGGCCGTAGAGGGAGGTTTTTCCAGAGAGAGTGAGTAAGTTTGTTGGGAATAAAAATCCTGCTGGCTTCCAAAGGAGATTTTACTTGTGTGTTGCTCCAGCTTTAGGAAATTCCACCCAAAACCAACAGAGTAAAAATAACCCATTTCTGCAGCTCTCCAAGCCGCACAGTCCGTCAGGCATTAGTAAGTTATGCTTGGCTGCATGAAATCCCCTTTCATCTTGTTGTGATTAACTTCCTTCTATTAATTTTTTTTTTTAAATAGGCTACACAGCTCTGTTTTTCCTTTACTGATTATACATTTCTGCTCTATGCATTTTTTTTTTGGCACTAGATTCTGATGCAAAGGCCTTTATGAGTCTTTTCTGCCCTTCTAATGCTTCTGGCTAATACTAAGATTCATAGAATCATAGAATGGTTGGAAGGGACCTTAAAGATCACCTAGTTTCAACCCCCCTGCCATGGGTAGGGACACCTCCCATTAGATCAGGTTGCTCAATGCCTCATCCAACCACCATCAAGCTGTTAGAGATCCCATTTTCCCCCAGTAAAATACCAGTTGCCAGGACACTTCCCACCAGCCCAGATTGCCCCAAGCGCCATCCACACTGGTCTTATATCAGGGATGGGGCAGCCACAGCTTCTCTGGGCAGTGTCCCACAATCCTCTAATGTCCCCAGGGACATCATGGAGGTGAGCTGAGGGTTGGTATCACATCACTTCTACCCAGCAGAGGCAGAAGCAGGGAAGAGCAGGATTTTTGGCTCTGGCAAGGATGAGTAGCAAAGCAGGCTCTCAAGGAGGCAGAAGGGGGATTTTCAACACACAGAGTTCATTAAAGCTCTGACTTGTAAACAAGGCATCAGCATATAACTCCCATCATTTCAGGCTTAGAAAATCACTCCCCAATCCCAGAAGGACACAAAGTGCTCCTTACTGTCCTGCTGTCATTTTGTAGACGTGCAGGCTGCTCAGGTTATAGGCTGGGACAGGTTTCATTTCACCCCCTGGAGCTCCTAATGACTTCCTCTGAACTCCAAAGAAATATATTTTTCTCCTGCAGTTATTTCAGCAAGTGCTTTCTGTGGCAATACGACATTTCCCCATGCACCCACTCAGCTTTAAAGGGTAAGAAGCCAACAGAGGAGTCGTTCAGAAGATGTTTCTAAAGGATACATCTGGGGCTGTTACAGTTTCAGTGGTGCACCACGAGCTTCCCAACACACAGAAGAGGGGAAGATGAACAATTAGAGAAGGAGAGGCAGATGTCAAAATCTTGAGGCCACAGGGAATGGGATCAGTGTGGTTATTTTGGAGACAGGCTTATTAATGATGAGAATCTCAGTGCTGGGGACTTCCTGGGACAAAGCAGCCACAGGGAATGGCACAGAGGATAGAGAAGGAAAAGAAGAAGCCAGAAGTTTCAGTGTGAAGGGACCTGATCTGGGTGTTCCTACTCCAGCAGCGGGATGGGACTAGATGATCTCTCCAGATCCCTTCCTACCCCTGACATTTTGTGATTCTGTGACCAGGATGGAGGTCTCCAGCCTGACCCTACTCCCAACAGGGCCAACATCCTGGTGAAGAAGCTGATCAGGGCTGTGTCCAGGCAAATCAGAGCATACCTGAGGATGGAGATCCCTCACCTCATGAGGCCCCATCCCAGGGATTCCCCACTTGCATAAGAAAAGGTGTTCCTTAGGGTCAAACCTTCATCTGTCCCACTCCAATGACCGTGTGCTCATCCTGAGTCTTAGAATCATCATAGAAGGGTTTGTGTTGGAAAGGACCTTAAAGTTGATGGTGAAGAGGTCTTGGAGGTTTGTCACAAAAGGGAGATAAAAGACCAAAAGTAGTATTCCACAGAGCATTTAGAAGAGGAGAAAACTACTGCAATTTAATGAGAAATTTACTGGTATCTGACCCCAAATACTTCCAGTTCACCTTGAAATTCTACAACCATCATATTTATTTATTTTCTCATTGCCTAAGAGGTAACGTGACACTGGCTTCTTGTTCTTTCACCTTTGATCAACATTTGTTTTCCAAAGGCTCATAACCCAACACAGTTGCTCTTTCAGATTTCACATTTTCCAACTAACTTCCACTTCCAACTAATATTTCGACATCTTGTACAGGTGCAGTAGAGAGAGTCAAGAAAATCAGAGACTACGCCTTTGTGCACTTTAATAAAAGAGAACACGCAGTGGAAGCCATGAAAGCCTTGAATGGGAAGGTAAATCCTAATTCTTGGGGCTTGCTTGCGGTATATTTTACACAACTGAAACAAAGCTGCCTAATTTTATTAGCAACAAAAACATCCTGAAGGTGTTAGCCCTAATGTTCTCTTTGCAGGCTGCTTTTAAACCTCTGAATTAACCTTTCAGCAGCCTTGATGGACACAACTGTTCATTTGGGCTTCATGCTCCTTGCATTTGTGCTAAAAAATTGCCCAAGTGTAGTTTCACTGCTTAGAGAAAGAAAAAAAGCAGAGCAAAGCTGAAACAAGGGCTTGCAAAGAAGGGGGGTTACAGGTTCCCTTGGCTCACACTCACTTCTTTTTCCATGTCTGTCAACAAAAACCATTCTCAGGACAGCATGTAAGTGGCCAGTTGGGATGAACAAGGTCAACCTAAAACATCTGCTCCAAATTTGGAGGAGGATTTGCAAGAAGGTTGCTGTCTTTAGTGCTCCTTGCACTGCATGAAATTCACGGGGCTGTAATGCAAGAGCTGCTCCCAAAGAGGTGTTAACCCCACTCCTATTTTTAGTGCTGTGGCTGTTCTCCACAGGAGCACGTATGATCTTCCTGATTTACACACTGCTCTGAGGAGAAGCAAAGCCTTCTGAAGGCTTCACAACCAGGTTATGGAACCTATCCTAGATGGGTGCTCTCAAAATATTAAGCCTTCACCCAACCCTTGCCTTCTTCCACCTGTGAGAAGGATATTTTGGTGTTTTTTAACATCTTCACATCCTGTTAGCAAAGTGCCTCCCTCAATGTGATAATTCCTATGGGTTTGAGAGATTTACACTTGTGTTTCTCCCATGCTTTCTCCACACCACCCTCATGTGAAGGTGCTGGATGGGTCCCCAATCGAGGTGACATTGGCCAAACCTGTTGACAAGGACAGCTATGTCAGGTACACCCGAGGCACAGGTGGCAGAGGCACCACGCTGCAAGGAGAATATGCCTACACCTTTGGACATGTCTACGACCCCACCACTGCCTACCTGGGTGCCCCAGTCTTCTACACACCCCAAGCCTATGCTGCCATCCCCAACCTCCACTTCCCTGCCACCAAGGGGCTCAACAACAGGAACATCATCCGGCCACCATCCATCCGAGGTAATTCCAGCCACACTGCTACTCAGCTCTAGCAAAATCTCTCCTCCAAGGCTTGGGTGGCGGCTCCCTAAACCCATGTTGAGGGTGTTGGCTTGGATTCTGCACTCCTTTTGGAAAGGGATGGAAAACACACTTTTTTGCCTCCATCCTTCCCAAAAGTGTCACCATCTTTCAGCAGACTAAGCAGGGCATAAAAAAAACCCAACCATTTTCTCAGCACGAGCCTGAAAGAGCTTCCAGATTGTTCCCTATCCAGCATAAATAAACCACCAATCCTCTTGGTTTTGCCCCAGAAGGGGAGAGCAAAAGAAACACTTTCCCTTTTCCCCCTTTGGAGCCAGCTCCCTCAACCAGTCCCCAAAGCACCTCCCCACTGCCTTTCCACTTTGCTTTGAAGGTCTTAGGGAAAATATTACCAGTCCTGGTGTTTTCTGACCCAAAGCCATGGAATGTCCCCAGGAGGCCATGTTGCTCTGATGCAGGGTAGAGAACCAGCACTGAAATCAAGAAAGCCATTAATTGTGAGCCTTTGGAGATGGATTAATTTATTTTTGGAGTGGGGGTAGAATCATTAACCTCATAATAAGCAGTCTGTGAAAACAGAGCATTTCTGAAAGCTGCTGGAGATTTGTCTTTGATCCTGGTGTCCACACCAAATTAAATACTGTTGCAGGCAGCATTTGGGCAGAATTAAGCTTAGAGTTGGCAAATAAATATATGCATCTTCTCGTTTCATCTCCCAAAGATGATGCCTGTGGCAGCCAACTTGTGTCTCCCAAGCCCACCTCCAGGTCCCACAGCAGGACAGAACCCTGTGTGGCACCCTGGTAGGGCTGGAAAAAACAATATTTTCCCCCTTTCCCAATAAAAGAGACAGGGGAACAAGGGTTTCATTTCTGGCCCTCCATTTTTCTGACTGCACAAAGCTGCTGTGAAGGTTGCAGTGGGAAAGGTGCAGGTGTGATAACCCACCAGCCCTTTCTTGCCTTACACACTCCCCAAGACTCCCAGGGAAGTCTCCCTGGGGAAAACCAAAAACACAGTGGGGTGAGGAAGAGGAAAAGGAACTCTTTTGGTTCATATAGTAAATGTAAAAACTCTGAATTCTTCATGCCAGTAAAATCACACTAGTGGGTAGCAAGTGATATCATCTGTCCCCTCTCTGCCTTTCAATCACAAATCGGGGTAGAAAAATGTCATAAAATCAAAACTGATCAGAGAAGATGACAACTGGGTTAGAAGGAAGAAGAGATTCCCTCCCTAAAAAACCAAATTACTCAGTAATCCAAGCCCTGCTTCCTTCTAACCCAGCCCAAAATAAAGGGTGTAGATTTCAAGCTTGGGTTCTCCCAGCGACAGCCAGTGGTGGGCGCTCCTGCCCATTTTCTATCCAAACCCCGGTGAGCGGGGCTAACTTTTCCATTTCAGCGAGAATCAGGGTAATTTTTCCGGCAATTTGATTCAGTTTTAATGCCTTCTTACATTCCTAGAAATTTACATGAATGTACCTGTAGGGGCTGCGGGAGTTAGAGGACTGGGAGGTCGTGGCTACCTGGCGTACACGGGCCTGGGGCGCGGATACCAGCTCAAAGGAGAAAAGAGGGGAGAGGATAAGCTCTACGACCTCTTGCCAGGGATGGAGCTCACACCCATGAACCACGTCACACTAAAGCCCCAAGGGATCAAACTTGCTCCTCAGGTATGTAGGGGGGAAAATGAGGGTTAGTATGTTACCCAGAGGTTGGAAAAATACCCTTCTGTTTGCTGGGAACTGATCATAGAATGTGTTGGGTTGGAAGGGATCTTCAGTAGTCATCTAGTTCAACTCCCTGCAGTGACAGGGACATCCTGCACTAGATGAGGTAGCTCAGAGCTTCATCAAGCCTGACCTTGAATGTCTCCAAGGATGGGACCTCCACCATCTGTTCCAGTGTCTCGCCATCCTCACTGTAAATAAGTATAAGACTGATAACTAAATGCCATAGAATTTGGAGTAGGACTTTTTAATAGGGTCCAGGATGGCAGGACTAGGAATACTGGATGTAAATTGGAAGAGGGGAGATTTAGGCTCGATCTAAGAGAGAAGTTCTTTTCTGTGAGGGTGGTGAGACACTGGAAGAGGTTGCCCAGAGACATTGTGGATGTCCCCTCAATCCCTGGAGGTGTTTAAGGCCAGGTTGGATGAGGCATTGAACAACCTGGTGTGGTGGGAGGTGTCCCTGCCTATGGCAGGGGGGTTGGAACTAGATGATGTTGAAGGTTCCTTCCAACCCAAACCTTTCTATGATTCATTCTATCCATTCAAGGAGCCTTTTGATATCATTGCTCATGAGGGACTGGGGTCCAGCTGGATGGATAAGGGTTGAAGAGAACAAATCCAGAACAAATTGGCCCAGTTTCAGAGGGTCTGGCTCTCACAGCAACTCCTTTCTCCTTATGTTATCCACACAAGATGAGAAACCAACTTCACCCTGAATTCTGAAGCACATCTTTGCCTATTAATACTTCAACTGCCATAGCATGTGCTTTGCCAAAGCACATGAAAACAATGTTTTCTCCCTCAGAAAACTGGAAAGCAGAGGTTTTTCCCAGCTGTGCAAGTGAAATTCACTTTTTCCTCCTCCCATCTGTGCCAAACTCACTGTCTGTATTTCAAACAGCACAGCTACAAGCCCTATTTTTTGGGATCATGTTTTCCCAGAAATTAATCCCACATTCACTACTACAACAGTAGATCTTAAAACAGCTACAGCTTGCTTTACCACAGCCTCATTAATACCTGGCAACTTGGTCTGCATCCCCATCTGCTGTGCTGAAACCATTTCAACAGTATCTTTGAAGGATGGATTTTGCCATCTCCTCACTGGGATGCTTGGTGTTAATGAGCAGATCTGCCTCACTGAGGATTTCAATGTTGATTCTAAACCCCATATTCTTGTAAAGATGTTGGGGGAACAGGGAACAAGTGCTGCTGCAGTCAAGAAATGCAATGAATTGGTTGGTTGACACTGCAAAGTGCTAAACCACAGTTAAAGCCATGATTCCAAAATTAAAAGCAGTAGTACTGACATTAAAATTTTTTACTTTTATTTTAAAATTATGCTTTCTTTAAAATTAGAGTAATTTTAAAATAAGGTTGGAGGCATCCAAGGGGCTCCAATCCTACCCAGCTCACAGCATGGATCCATGGAGCCCCAAGACCAAGACTTGTCTCAGCTGATGGTCAGATCTAGTTGAAACACTTGGAGAAAATAAATGTTTTGAAGGAGACAGGAGGACACCACACTGTGTCCAAACCCATGTGGGACAGCACATACCCAATGGGTTACAAAATAAACCCACTACAAAGCCAAAGCAAGAGAGTTCCTGGACAGTGATGCCCAATTACCATGGAATAAGCTGTGCTAAGGCTGGGGACAACATGGTTCAGTATTTGTCTTTCAAGCTAGAAGCAGAAATTGCCTGTGTGGTTAATTGGATGGAAACACTGCCCTTTTTATCCTTTTTATTTTTCTTTTTTTGAAAAAAAAGATAACTATTTGGAGTTTTCATGGAGTGTAACTCACTGAAAACAGAGCAGTGAAGATGAACGTGACCCTAGGGTTTTATCAGTGTTAAATAGAAGTGCACAGATGGAGTTTTTATGGGGGGAAGAATTCAAGGAAAGAAATAACAGAATAACAGAATAAAAGAGCTAATCAGCTAAAGGACCAAGATGTCAAATTTATTGGGGTAATTATTTAATTCAGGAATTGAATTTTTTTAATAGATAAGTTTTAGCCTCGAACTTCAAGGTGAGCAGAGTATCCTCTCAGCCATTTATTTTATGTTTAATTTGCTAAGCCTTGAGGGAGATTTTGTGACACCCCTTGAATCCCTTTGGAGGTGAAGGAACCTGGGGCTGGAGATAGAATCACAGAGTGTGTTGGGTTGGAAGGGACCTTCCAAGGCCATCTAGTCCAACTCCCTGCAGTGACAGGGACATCCTGCATTAGATCAGGTTGCTCAGAGCCTCAGCAAGCCTGGCCTTGGATGTCTCCAGTTTTGGTGGGACCTCCACCGCCTCTCTGTGCAACCTGTTCCAGTGTCTCAACACCCTCATGGGAAAGAACTTCTTCCTAATGTCTGAGTAGGATGAGAAGGCTCCTGTGCAGCAAAACCCCCCAGCAATTAAAAATAAATTAAAAATCCCTTTCCTCCTCTCCAGATCCTAGAAGAAATCTGCCAGAAAAACAACTGGGGACAGCCTGTTTACCAGCTCCACTCTGCAATTGGCCAAGACCAAAGACAGCTCTTTCTCTACAAAATCACCATCCCTGCCCTTGCCAGCCAGAACCCCACGATGTACGTAACTCTTTGAAGTTTTTCTGGGCTTTAGGATTTTTATTTCTTTTAAAAAATTGTTTTACCTTCCATCTCCCCTCAAAATACAATCACACAGGTCTCCACTTCCTTTCTATAGATGGATATACAGGGGAAAAAAATATCCACAGTGAAGTCTACCACACTCTGTGCTTTTTCTCTGGTGGTTCAAAGATTAGAGAAAGCCAGAAATAATCAGGCAAAAGGGTGCTTTGTGGTACAAAAATAAAGCACATGATAGCTCCCGTGGGAAAAGAAAAGCAGCTCGAGTGAACATGCTGATAATTCAGCTCCAGATAATGACTCTGAACATTTCTGACCTGAAACTTTGCTTGCTGTGTATTTTAAAGAATAAAAACAGAGCTGCAGCGAGCTTTCTTTTCAACTGAAAAAGCACAACATGCTCTGACAGGATGTTGTGTGCAAAATGATACCCAGGGATGATAAAGAAACCCAGCTAACTACGAGGAGGGTGTTTTTGTTAATGCATCAGCCCAATAAAATAAATGTTTCCACGTGATATGTGGGATGATGCCATCCATGAGCACACAAAAACATCTTGCATGAAAGCCCTAGAGTTAAAAAAAAGAAAAAAAAAAACAAACCAAAACAACCCCAAAACTAAACTAACATTTTGCTGCGGTGTACAACATCCCTTCACACCACCCAAACTCAGTGCCTACATCGATGAAGCCAGAAACTACGCTGCAGAATACACCCTCCAGACACTGGGGATTCCCACAGAAGGCGCAGAGGTGCCTCCTGCAGCCCCAGCTTTTCCAGGTATGGGAAGGTCTGTATAACAAAGGTCTCCCAGAAAACCAGTTTTTCCTTGTGGATGTCAAGGATTAATCCATTTTTGGCCAGTGGAAACAGACATGGCTGGCCTTTTCCTTACCTTGGCTTGTACTGCTTATGGATAGGGCATATCACAGAGTATATGGGATTCGAAGGGGTCTCAAGAGAGAGACCCCTGCTGGAGCAGGAAAGAATCCCAGATTTTAACTCACAGTATCATTCAGCTTACTGTGATTCTCACCAGGAATATATCATTATGCCATATTATTTCCTATCTAGTAATTTATTTCAGGAGTACCCAAATTACGGTGTACATAGAGCAAGTTGGGTTGAGGATGGGAATATCCTCCACTTACTTGGGTCCCAGCTAGGCACCTTCTTCCAGTTTGCAGATTCACTCCTTCAACTGGGAGCCCCAGATTAGATGCAGGATCTAGAGCTGGCACATCCCATGATGAGTCTCCTTCCAGGCTGCAGGCACCCAGGATGGCCCAGGTCTTCCTCACTGCAAAGAATGATTGAGTCACAACCCATCCATCCTCCCTCAGTTCCCTCCCCAACTCCTTTTGACTCCATCAACAACACTTCTGACTCCATCAACCAAAATAAATGATGCAACTGTGAAAGTTGGGATCTGAACCCAGCTCTCACAAAACACACCCACACACACACACTGGAAGGGTGATTTTTTTTTCCCTAGTTTGGGAATTCGTACTCAACAGCTTTTGAAACAGCCCAAAACATTTTGGCAAGCCATGGAAAACACAAGCTGGGAGCAGGAATCCAGCTTGCAGGCATTCCATGCACAGTGCCCTCCAGCATGACCATTATTCTGATGCAGCAAGAGCCCTACATGCCAAACTGCACATGAGGAATGCATTAGTCAGTGCTACTGAGCTGTTTGGAGAGTCTCAAGGATGGATTTAAAAAAAAAAAAATTTAAAAAAAAAATTCTATCCGGCTTCCTGCCACAGGAGTCCACAAAAGCCACAGAGAAATCAATTTGTCTGGGTCTGTGCAGGCTTCCGCAGCATGGAAACCAAATGGGCTCTTTTATTGAACCCAGTCTGCACTTACTGCTTAATTATAATTTCTCTTTTTTCTTTCATCCACCCTCATTTATTTGTCTTGGAAAAGTCCACAAATTGACAGACGGTAAACTTCACTGTCTGCAACAAACACACACAGGTCCTGGACGGGGACTTGCTGAAGTGTAGCTCAGCTCAGGCCATGCGACTTTGTCTTATGATGGTGGAAGATGCTTTGTAAAATCCTAAAACAGCCCAGGTTGGAAGGGATCTTTCAGATCAACCTAACTCTGATGAGAACCAGCCCTAAACCTTATCTGCAAGTTCTGTGTCTGCCCATTAGATTCCTCCAGGGAGGGTGCCACAACCCCTTTCCCAGGAAGCCTGTTCCAATGCTTGTTAACACATAATTTTTCCTGATATATCAGTGTTGCCCTATATCTCCATACCCTACACTAAGAAGACCATGACTCTGGCTAGAGCCCTCAACATAAGAATGACATTGAGCTGTTGGAGCAGGTCCAGAGGAGGGCCATGAAGATGGTGAGAGGGCTGGAGCATCTCTCTTATGAGGACAGGCTGAAGGAGTTGGGGTTGTTCAGCCTGGAGAAGGCTCAAGAAGGACCTGAGAGTAGCTTCTCAATACCTGAAGGGGGCTACAGAAAGGCTGGGTAGGACTTTTTAATAGGATATGTGATGGAAGGACTAGGAGTAATGGATGCAAATAGGAAGAGGGGAGATTTAGACTGGAGAGAAGAAAGAAATTATTTCCTGTGAGGGTGATGAAACACTGGAAGAGGTTGCCCAGAGAGGCTGTGGATGCCCCCTCAATCCCTGGAGGTGTTTAAGGCCAGGCTGGATGAGGCATTGAGCAACCTGGTGTAGTGGGAGGTGTCCCTGCCCATGGCAGAGGGGTTTGAACTTGATGATCTTCAAGGTCCCTTCCAAACCAAACCACTCTATGATTCTATTCTATGACCTTGTGATGTTCTCATTGCCTGGCTGGTCCTGTGGAGATTTTGGACTCTGGGAGATGTAGTTTGGCATCAGATCCAACAGCTGCTCTTCCTCAATTTGGACTTGGTCTTAATTCTTGGTTCTTTCACCACAAAACACTGTGGTCTGCTCAAAAAGCTGCCATCCCCTGTTTTCAGACAAGCCAGCCCTGAACGGTGTTTGTTTTCCCAGTGATTCATTTTAAATCAGCAAAGCCCACATTTTCCCATGGAAAGTCTTCAAGTGTTGAAACCACATTTTTCCATTAGAAACCGATGGGAAAAAGAAGAAAAAAAAAAAGAAAAAGAAATCATGTTTTCTCCTTGATATTGCTAGAGAGAGTTTATCTTTTCTATCCAGAATTTTACATATTTTGACATCAGAGCCACATTTTCTGTGTGAAACCTGCCCAGATTTCCTCTTTTTACCTCATTTTCTTGCCCTCCTCATGCCAAGTGTTGGGGGACACCATTAACACCCCCTTAGCTCAGAAAGAATAAAAGCCTATGGAAAAAAATATTTTAAAAGAGGGATATACTCTTACCTGAGAAATAATAAAAGTCTGAGGAAAATATATTCAAAAAGAGGGGCATCCCCTTAGCTGTGAAATAATCAAAGCCTGAGAAAAAAACAATAAAAAGAGGGATATCCCTTAGCTAAGAAAAAAATCAAAGCCTGAGGAAAAAAATATTTTAAAAAGAGGGACATCCCCTTAGCTCAGAAATAACCAAAATCTGAGGGAAAAAATATTTTAAAACAGGGATATACCCTAAGCTGAGAAATAATTAAAGGCTGAGGAATAATATATTCAAAAAGAGGGATATCCCCTTCGCTCAGAAATAATCAAAGCCTAAGGAAAAACATATTAAAAAAAAAAAGAGGAATTCCCTTTAGCTGAGAAATAACCAAAATCTGAGGAAAAATATATTCAAAAAGAGGGATACCTCAGAAATAACCAAAGACTGGGGGTAAAAAATACCCAAAGGGACATCCCCTTAAGCTCAAAAAATGGAAAAAAAATAGTTTAAAAGAGAAATATCCCCTTAGCACAAAAATAATCACAGTATGAGGTAAAAACCCCTCAAAATTAGGGACATCCCCTTAGCTGAGAAATAACCAAATCCTGAGGAAAAAATTATTTAAAAAGGACATCCCCTAAGCTGGGAAATAACCAAAATCTGAGGGGAAAAAATATTCAAAATGAGAGATATCCCCTAAGCTCAGAAATAACCAAATCCTGAGGCTAAAAAAATTCAAAGAGAGGGACATCCCCTAAGCTGTGAAATAACCAAAAATAACCAAAGACTGAGGTAAAAAATACTCAAAATAAGGAACATGGACATCCCCTTAGCTTAGAAATAATCAAATCCTGAGGAAAAACATATACAAAAAGAGGGATATCCCCTTTACTTAGAAATAATCAAAGCCTTAGGTAAAAAATACTCAGAGAGGGACATCCCCTTAGCTGAGAAATAACCAAAATCTGTGGAAAAATATATTTAAAATTAAGGATACACCCTTCGCTCAGAAATAACCAAAGACTAAGGTAAAAAACATTCAAAATGAGGGACATGGACATCCCCTTAGTTTATAAATAATCAAATCCTGAGGAAAAATATATTTAGAAAGAGGGACATCCCCTTAGCTGGGAAATAACTAAATCCTGAGGAAAAGTATATTCAGAAAGAGGGACATCCCCTTTGTCAAAGTCTGAGGTAAAAATTACTCCAAAAGAAGAATATTCCCTTAGCACAGATATAAACAAAGCCTAAGGAATGAAATATTTGCAAACTATAACATTTTACAAACTGAATATTTAATAAATAACATGGAAAAATGAATAATTACCCCAGCCTGTGTTACCTCTGAGGGAGAACACGCCAGAAACTAGGCCTTGAATTCAATCCGACGGTGCCTTCTAACAAACTTTACATGATTCCCGTTGAGGAAAGAGATATTTTGGTGGCATTTTGTTAATCTTTGTGGGTTTTTTAACCCCTTTTTTCTGCAGGATACACCATCACTAACGCAGCGGTGACGGCGGCCCAGCTGAAGCAGGCCGTCACTATGGGACAAGACCTCGCGGCCTACGCGGCCTATGAGGCCTACCCGGCCTTCGCCGTGGCTGCCCGAGGGGATGGCTACGGGGCCTTTTAATTCCGTCTTTAACACAATTCCTTTCAACCCTGAGGTAAAGAAGAGGAAAAAAAAGAAGAAAAAGAGAAAAAGTTCTGCCTGGTGAGCCTTCCACCCCTCGTTTTTTTCTTCTAATCTGTCGCCACAGTGTTAGGAGTTTCCCGGCCTCGAGTTTCGCGCTTGTAGATTTTACGGTTTCCTCATGGGATATTAGGGGGGAAAATTTAAAAAAAAAACAACTAAAAATGCTAAAAAAATATTCAGACTCCAAAAAAAGCCCTCAGAAATTAATCAGGCTTTAAAAGATAGTTTAAAAAACCCTCAAACTTAAAGAAAAAAATTAAAGAAAATGCTCAACAGGTACCCAAACTTCTAAAAAAGCTTGAAGAAATATTAAAATATTTTTTAAAATGTTCAAAGAAATATTCAAGCTTTTTTAAAATGCTCAAAAGATACTCAAAGTTTTAAGAAAGCTTGAAGAAATATTAGATTTTTTTTTTAATGGTCAAAGAAATGCTAAAATTTTTTTTAATCATAAAAAAATACTCAAACTTTTAAAAAAATACTCAGAAATTCATCAAACTTTTGAAAATAGTTTTTAAAAAATACTCAAACAAAAAGTTGAAAAATACTCAAACTTTAAAAAAAAGACTGAAGAAATATTGAAATTTTGGTTAAAATGCTCAAANTAGTTTTTAAAAATACTCAAAAAGTTGGAAAATACTCAAACTTTAAAAAAAAGACTGAAGAAATACTGAAATTTTGGTTAAAATGCTCAAAGAAATACTTTTTTTTTAATCTGAATGCTCAAATTTTGTTTAAAATGCTAAAAAAATACCTAAACTTTTAAAACATTTTGAAGAAATACTGAAATTTTGTTTAAAATGCTCAAAGAAATATTCAATTTTTTTTTGAAATTTGAAGGAATACCCAAATTTTTGGTAAAAATGCTCAAAAAATACTCAAACTTTTTAAAAAATTTTGAAGAAATATTAAAAATTTGTTTAGAATGCTCAAGAAATATTAAAACTTTGTTAAAAATGCTCAAAAAACCTTTGAGGAAATACTCAAACTTTGTTAAAAATGCTCAAAGAAATACTAAAACTTTGTTTAAAATGCTCGGAAAATACTAAAACTTTGTTTAAAATGCTCGGAAAATACTAAAACTTTGTTTAAAATGCTCGGAAAATACTAAAACTTTGTTTAAAATGCTCGGAAAATACTAAAACTTTGTTTAAAATGCTCGGAAAATACTAAAACTTTGTTTAAAATGCTCGGAAAATACTAAAACTTTGTTTAAAATGCTCGGAAAATACTAAAACTTTGTTTAAAATGCTCGGAAAATACTAAAACTTTGTTTAAAATGCTCAAAGAAATACTAAAATTTTTTTTAATTATCAAAAAATACTCAAACATTAATCAAACTTTGAAAATACCTTTAAAAATATTCAAACAAACAAAATACTCAAACTTTTTTTAAAGTTTGAAGAAATAGTAAAACTTTTTTTTAAAATGCTCAAAGAAATACTCAGACTTCTTCAAAAAATGCTCAAANTATAAAAATGCATATATATTTGAGTGTATAACTACATAAAGGTACATATACACATATATAATGCATATATTTAAGTGTGTGTATATATAAAAATGTATATATACATACATAAAAATGCATATATGAGCATATAAAGGCATATATCCACATATAAAAATGCATATATGTGTATATAAATGTATATAACCACATATAAAAATGCATATATGTGTATATATACATACATAAAATGCATACACATGTGTATATATGTTTATATACATATGTATACACTAAAAACTGTATATATATATCTATACACACACTTATAGAGATGAATATATATAAATGTATATATACATACACACCGTTGAGTCTGTGTTTAGTTTACAAGCAACATCCTGTGCTGGAAGTACTTGATCCCAGCAGACTGGGATTAAAAAATACCCCCCTGTTTGAAGGAGAATTTATACCTGGGTTGATGATGCCCATTAATTGCAGCAGATCCCACCCCAAAATTTTCAATCCCATCTCATCCTTTTCACCCTACACCATAGGAACCATTTGGGAAATAGCTTTCCCAGTGCACCCCCAAAGCTCTATGAAGCTCCATGACATGGTGGAGACTTCCAGGAGCTGTGGTTGACCTCATTTTGCTGGGGACAGAAGAAAAAAACAGTTTGGGGACCTGTCAGATCCTTCCTATTTATCATTTAGCTCATTAGGGTGACCCTAAATGTATTATTAAACCCCTCTGTGGTTGCTGTTGGCCACTCTCAGGCTCTGGAGGTGTTTAAGGCCAGGCTGGATGAGACATTGGGCAACCTGGTCTAGTGGGAGGTGTCCTTGCCCATGGCAGAGGGTTGGAACTAGATGATCTAGAAGATCCCTTCCAACCCAAACCATTCTATAATCCTATAAAACCATAGGGGGGCAAAATAACTTTGAGTGTTATAGGCATTGTGGCTTTATTTTCTCTTCTCTGTCTTTGAAGTTGTGTCTTTCTGCCAGGGAGTAACATATCCACACCTCTCTCTCGTATTTTTTTCTACTTCTCTTGGCAGAAAAACTTTTCTCACTTCCCATGTTCCCTGCCTTTCCTCCACTTTTTCAGCTATTTATATATATATATAAAAAATGTGAAGTTCAGAAAGATGTCAAAGGGTAAGAAGCAGTATTAAAAAAAGCTTGTGCGTGAAGCACTTATTTTTGTACACGTAGTACAATATTTGTATAGAGTTTTGACACTGTCAAGTGTAGTGAAATAAAAAACAAGCCCTGCTGTCCGTTTGCTGGAGAGCAACCACCTGCCTTCAAAGAGAATGAAGTGAAAATGGCATCTCAATCATCTGGGAGGAGGGAAATCACCACCGGGGTTCAATTCAGTTCAATTCTATCAAGTGAGTCTGTAATTCTGAGAGTANTGTGAAGTTCAGAAAGATGTCAAAGGGTAAGAAGCAGTATTAAAAAAAGCTTGTGCGTGAAGCACTTATTTTTGTACACGTAGTACAATATTTGTATAGAGTTTTGACACTGTCAAGTGTAGTGAAATAAAAAACAAGCCCTGCTGTCCGTTTGCTGGAGAGCAACCACCTGCGTTCAAAGAGAATGAAGTGAAAATGGCATCTCAATCATCTGGGAGGAGGGAAATCACCACCGGGGTTCAATTCAATTCAATTCAATTCTATCCAGTGAGTCTGTAATTCTGAGAGTAATCCAAGGACTGGACTTTGAAATATCATTAAAATTTCTTAAACCAACCCATCTGCCTCAGGTTCCTTTTATATCTTGGGCTTCATCTGCATCTACCAGCCCTGAGTGGGGAATAAGAGAACATTTTGCTCCATGAGGATCAACCTGAGGTCAGAGAGTCAAGATCCCTCAGCTCCCTGTTGGAGCAGGTCCAGTGGAAGACACAAAGATGATGAGAGGGCTCGAGAACCTCCCTTATGGGCACAGGCTGAAGGAGTTGGGGTTGTTCAGCCTAGAGACGAGAAGGCTCAAAGGAGACCTCAGAGTAGCTTCTCAGTACCTGAAGGGGGCTACAGAAAGGCTGGGGTAGGACTTTTTATAGGGTCCAGGATGGCAGGACTAGGAGTAATGGGTGTAAATTGGAAAAGGGGAGATTTAGGCTGGAGATAAGGAAGAAGGTCTTCCCTGTGAGGGTGGTGAGACACTGGAAGAGGTTGCCCAGAGAGGCTGTGGATGCCCCTTCTCTCAATCCCTGGAGGTGTTTAAGGCCAGACTGGATGAGGCATTGAGCAACCTGGGGTGGTGGGAGGTGTCCCTGCCCATGGCAGTGGGGTTGGATCTAGATGATCTTGAAGGTCCCCTCCAATCCAACCCAATTCTATGATTCTGTGATTTCCAATGTGCCATTTGGTGGCACTTGGCAACACATGATGCAGAGGAAAATCTGCCATATTAAACTTCCGCACTTCTAAGTATAAAAATCAAAGGTTTAAGGCTTTTTTTTCACCACCTTTTTTGCTAATATTTATTTACCTGTGAGCAATGCAGTAATCACTTTTGCTATAAATTTAGACATTATTCNCAATAAGAAGACCATCATAGTTAAATGATTGAGCAAGAGCAGCTCCTGTTCCTGCACCCAGCACAAGAAACTCTGCTTTTGCACCTTTTCAGAGAGATTCTGAGCCAAAAAAGCAGAGGGAAGATCTGGTACCTCACTAATGATAGTACACAGGGCTCAACCAAAGGCCTCCCCAACCAAACCAAAGGAAACTGAGCCAAAATAGCTTGACATTGTTCTTCCAGGCTTACAAAGAGGTCGGCTGTATTCTGGGCTTGAGCCAGAGCAGCTTTGCCAGCTCTATTATTTTTCCTCATTAGTTTTTCCTGCTGCCCTGCTTTCCTTCTCTTTGAAATCAGGGCAATGCTGCCCTTTAATTCAGGGATTTGAGCTCCCCTCTTTGCTCAGCAGCAGCTGGAGGGTGAATCTGGGAGGAGGAAGAAAGATTTTTCAAGAAAGCTCAATCCCACAACCCAACTTGAAACCCAGGATTTCCTGTCTGTAGAGATGTGGGCTCCTGGTGGTAACCAAACAATGCCAAAAGAAACACCTCCATCTCCACAAACAAGTCTAAGGGGTGGTTGAGCCAGAAGTGATGAGGAGATCAATGGCCCAGAAAATTCAGCAAATTCCAACCCTACGTTTTCCTTCTCCCTTCTTCTTTCCAGCCCTGGAAGTCTCTACAGCACAGGACCTCATAGTTTAAGTGCTGAGTTAAGTTAAAACATGGATTATTCAACAACTGGGTCTGGATAGACATCCCACACAGGAACTATTTCCCATGTCCCCTTGAAAATTCATCTTGAATTCCATGGCACGAGGTCTCCAGTGATTTTCAAGGGAAGGGAATTGCTTTACCTTTGAGTCTGAGTGGTTTCCCTCTTCCCACTAGTCCAGCAAAACTTCCCACAGAACATCTCATCTCATTCATGTCTATAAATATGGAAAGGGGGAGTGTCAGGAGGATGGAGTCAGGATCTTCTCACTGACCTCCAAGGGCAGGACAAGGGGCGATGAGTGCAAGCTGGAACACAGGAGGTTCCACAGAAAAAGGAGAAAGAGCTCTGGGAGGGTGAGAGGAGAGGGACCCAGGCTGCCAGAGAGGGTGTGGGGTCTCCTTCTCTGGAGACATTCAAAGCCCACCTGGACACCTTCCTGTGTGACCTGATCTGGGGGATGGGACTAGAAGATCTTTTGAGGTCCCTTCCAATCCTTGATACTCTGTGATTCTGTGAAACACTGTAAGAGAGGTGTTCCTTGGTCCCCAGATGCAGAGAACTGCTGGTAAACCCACAGATAGTCACATACAAACATTNACACTGTAAGAGAGATGTTCCTTGGTCCCCAGATGCAGAGAACTGCTGGTAAACCCACAGATAGTCACATACAAACATTTTCTGTGTGAAATCAAGCAAACAGGATCAGCTAGATCCTGAAAAGTCTGTGTCAAAGACACCAGAGGGATTCTCCCCCTTCCCCCAACCCCCCTCAGAATATTAGGTTAGATCCTAATTTAGCATCTCTCCTGCAGCTCTAAATACTGTGGGTAAATTTGTGAGGGATAAGATGTTGCACAGGAGGAAATTTGCAGCACAGTCAAGTTTTGCAAAGGAGCTCTGAGAAGCCACTCAGCCCGTGGATGCAGACAAGTGTCTTTATCTTAAGGTCACACTAGTTTATATATAATAGTAATAAAAATAAAATGGGGTTTTGCTCATCTCCCCGAGCATGTAGGCAAGGCACAAAGGGCTATACATCGAAGAAGAGCAGCCCCAGAGAGGGAAGAGCAACTGCGATGAGTAATGCTATATTTAACTGCTGGCAAGCAGCCCAAATTCCTCAAAAATTTCTCTAAAATGGCTTTGACTCTGCTGAGCTGCGAGCTCTTTGTGCTGTAGGACAGCACTGGCACCTAGTGGCTGCTGGATACCAGCACAGGAAGGAGAGAAAGTGACAGTCACAGGGCCACCAAAGGGCAAAGAGATCAGATGACCCCTCTCAGTGGACTTCCTCAGAGATGATGGATTCTCTGAGACACTAAAAACCGATGAAAATTCCAAAAAAATCCTCCTTCAAACATCAAAAAGCCTGTACAAGTAAATAACTGAGGCTGCTATGAGGTGTTCCATAAGGGAACCTGCTCTGGGACACTGCTGGGACACTGCAGACATCCTAATTCTCATCTCTCAACATCTCTCCTCCTGTGAGAAACACCAGTTTCCTAAAAACTCTTTTTTGGGTGAGATACTTACATTTTGGAGGCTAAATCCCATCATCTAGAAGCACGTGTTAGGACTAGATGCTCTTTGAAGGGCCCTTCCAACTCAATACATTCTGTGATTCTATGAAATGTCCAGGAGAAGATCCTCTACCTTCCTGGGGACCTTTCTGTGCTGAAACCCCTTTCAGCCAACAGATTTTTGGCATCATCCTTCAATCATCTTCACTCTGAACTTTGATGAAGTGCTCCATAATGCATTAGCACTTGTTTAATAATTAAAGAAAAAAAGTCACATCTTTTATTATAACAAGAATCAACAACAGGATCTGGCCAGGATGGGAATTGCTCAGATCTGAAGACATTGGACTGATGAAAGTGAGAAGTCAAAACTGGTAGAAGTCAAAACTTAGCAGGAAGTCAGGCTTCACACACCAAAAGGTGACCAGCAGCACCATCCAGGGACAGCAAAAAAGGAAAAACTCCTCAATGTGGTTTGTGAACATCGTGGTATCAAATAAAAAAAACTCATTTAAGGTAGGAGATCACCTACAGAGCTGTGATTTCAAACTCTGAGGATGTGCCTTCAAATCGAACAGAGACAACCTGAACAAGGAACTGTCTTTTCTTGTAGTGCCCCAAGTATCGTATCCTGTATTTGCCCTGCTCCGTGCCAAGAGGGATGTGCCACTCTATTGTCACTGTGCTCTGACCAAGTGATCCTTTGGTCCAGTAAAACCTGGAAGACAAAGCAAGAAACTGCAGTCAGCAAGAAAAATGCACTTTTCATTGCTTTTTAATATCCCAAGAGCTCAATGAGTGGAGTGAAGTCATCGAAGCATAGAATGGTTTGGGTTGGNGGTCACAGAAGCATAGAATGGGTTGGG
>VZTY01031429.1:0-11993 GCA_013400935.1 Turnix velox
CCTCAATCCCTGGAGGTGCTTGATGGCTGGCTGGATGGGGCCATTGAGCAACCTGTTGTAGTGGGAGGTGTCCCTGCCCATGGNGAGGTGTCCCTGTCCATGGAAGGAGGGTTGGAACTAGATTGGTAATTTCTGTTTGGAAATAGATTGGTTGCCAGATCACAGATTACTGGGGCTCAGCTCTGCTCTTTATTATTCTACATGACTCCATGTGGAGTCAGTTGAGCTCTCTTGATTCACAGCAGGAAGTTCTGGTGGGTGGACTTTTGTTGCTATTGCCTGGTTGTTTTTCTGTTTACTAGGAAGTGTATGTGTCAGGGTTGCATCATTTCCCATAACATGTAGAATGGAAATATTCTTTTTTCCCTCGAGAGAAATTGGTTGGAACTAGATGATCTTTAAGGTCCCTTCCAATCCAAACCACTCTATGATTAGGTGGGTGCTCATTTTGTATGCTGTGGGCAAGTCCATGCTATCTGAAGGCAGTGAACACAGTGCATGTGAAAAGTGTGCAACCTTCGGAATGTTTCCAAAGTTGGAGTGGGAAAGGGATGTACCAGAACTTTCTCTTGAAGACAAGCCAGCTCTGGGCACAGCACTGTGAAATCAGCAAAAAAAAAAAACAAAAAAAAAAAATCAGGCTGCTGTGATGTTTGTGAGCTGAACCAGGCATTGTCTCTGTTTTCATACTCCATGTTTTTGACTAAAAAGTACAGTCTGGGACATTATTTTGGACATTATTTTGAAGAATTATGTTATTAAAGTAGATGTGTAAGTCACAGCACCTGACCAACAACTAAAACTAGTCATAGCATCATAGAATTGCTTGGGTTGGGAGATCTTTGAGTCCAACTATCAACCTAACTCTGGCAAGAACCATCATTAAGCCATATCTCCAAGCACTATGTCTACTCCTCTCTTAAATAGCTCCAGACATGGTGAGTCAACCATCTCCTCAACAGTGAAACCACCAAGCTGTTTCCCCATATTCTTTTCTGCTTTTTCTCCTCTAATTATCTCTTATCATGCAAGATGCTTGGTGACAATCACAACATTTAAATCTGAACACCCTTTCAGCGGATCAGTCACTCTTAATAAATAATGAAAGCCTGGAAAAAGTACCTGTCTGTCATTAGGGTTTTTTTTTTTTTTGTCTGAGACATTATTGATTTTGTTTTAGTTTCTCTGGTAAATGTGGAAAGCATGAAGTCCCTGAAGAGAGATCAGTACATCCTTGTAACATTTGGCCTCTGGAGATTACAGTGACCAAGCTTCCATAAATAGCCTGGCCAGATTAGATTAGATTACATTGAAGAAGATTAGATTAATATAGATTAGAAGGCTTTAGATGTCTAATTACAGTGATGACCTGAGCAATGTTGGAACATTGTTGCTCATCCCATTTTGTTGTTCCAGGTTTCCCTAGCTTTGCCCCTATGATAATAATCAGTAGCTAGGGTATAGCTTTTCCAGGAGCTTGGAAATTCAATGAGAAAATATATTGAAGGGGGGAAATAAAGTTAAGGAGTGACAAAATGATGGTGATGCCACTTCCCAAAGAGAGGTGGTGGCCCTTTTTCTTTTCCCTTTTTAGCTAATTACATCTTTTGCTCCAAAAATGTCCTTTGCTCTTGGCTCAAAAAGCTAAAAATTAGGGCCAATTAAAAGTGCATTCTGATTTATTTCAAATAGACTGGAGAGCAACAGACACTTGATACCAAGGCATTAAAAAATTACATGATGTTCCTCCTGTAGGTTTTTGGGTTGGTTTGTTCTTGTCCTTCCCACACTCACTTCTGCTGTTCATTCTGGGTGGGAAGATGCTGTGCTCTGTGGGCTCACTTGCTTCTCCAGCTTTCTTTTGGAAGGGAAACTTACTTCTTCTTCTCTTCTTGCAGTGCATGGCACCTGGGATGAGTGGTCTCCATGGAGCTTGTGCTCTTCCACCTGTGGGAGAGGGTACAGGGACCGGACCCGCACGTGCAAACCCCCACAGTTTGGTGGGAACCCCTGTGAAGGCCCAGAGAAGCAAACAAAGTTCTGCAACATTGCACTTTGCCCAGGTAAGGCAGTTAGAGANAAAGGTTGCACACTTTTAACTGTTCACTGCCTTCAGATAGAATGGAATTTCCCACAACATACAAAATGAGCACCCACCTAATCATAGAGTGGTTTGGATTGGAAGGGACCTTAAAGATCATCTAGTTCCAACCAATTTCTCTCGAGGGAAAAAAGAATATTTCCATTCTACATGTTATGGGAAATGATGCAACCCTGACACATACACTTCCTAGTAAACAGAAAAACAACCAGGCAATAGCAACAAAAGTCCACCCACCAGAACTTCCTGCTGTGAATCAAGAGAGCTCAACTGACTCCACATGGAGTCATGTAGAATAATAAAGAGCAGAGCTGAGCCCCAGTAATCTGTGATCTGGCAACCAATCTATTTCCAAACAGAAATTACCAATCTAGTTCCAACCCTCCTTCCATGGACAGGGACACCTCCCACTACACCAGGTTGCTCAATGGCCCCATCCAGCCATCCATCAAGCACCTCCAGGGATTGAGGGGGCATCCAAAACTTCTCTAGGCAACCTGTTCCAGTGTCTCACCACCCTCACAGGAAAGAACTTCTCTCTTCTATCCAGCCTAAATGCACCCTCTTTCAATTTGCATCCATTACTCCTAGTCCTGCTATCCTGGACACTGTTAAAAAGTCCTACCCCAGCCTTTCTGTAGCCCCCTTCAGGTACTGACAAGCTACTCTGAGGTCCCCCCTGAGTCTTCTCTTCTCCAGGATGAACAAGCCCAACTCCTTCAGCCTGTCCTCACAATTCATGCTCATTAGGTCCTCTGAGGTGCTTGTTCAAGCAAAGCTCACTCTGAATGAGGCGTTAGTGTGAAAAGAGAAGGAAGAGGAAACAAAAAGTATCTCCCTCCAAGGAGACAACACAGAGGAGGTATCACAGACAGCTTAGTCCTCTGTGCATCTCCCTTCCCCATGAAGACATGGAGCTCTCAGCCCACCTGGGCACACAGCAGAGTTGTTGCACTGTCTCTGCTCCCGGAGAGGGCCACTGCACTGGGTGCTGTAGGAAGATGACACGCAGAACCTTGTCCTGGTCTGCCAGCCCTCCCCACAGGTAGTCGAGCACACACTCCACGGGGACCATTCCTCTGCTGCAGGGTCACCTGTTGGGATTGGAGCAGAAGGTGAGAACATGGCATGCCTGGTCCTTGACTTCTCTGAGGCAGTGCTTTCCAAGCTGCCCTTGGAAAAGCCTCCAGGAGCTGTGCAATGTGTGACAGCAAGGATGCAAAGGGGTTGGTGAGAAAATGTGAGGGTTGACAATGAGTTAAAGGGTTTTCTGAGAGTATTACATGGAGATTTCAACTCACACACATGGAAAAAAAAAAGGGGAGGACACTGTGGAAGCATCAGGGCACTGGACAGGGCAGGTTCCACCAGACACTGTGGAAGCATCAGGGCACTGGACAGGGCAGGTTCCACCACTGATGACAAGGCAATGTAGCCACTGCAGTGCAAGAACCATGTTAGCTGAGACATGTGTCACCTTCTCAGATAGCACTGATTAACTAAATTAACTAACAGATACAGTAAATGTGTCTATAAATTGAGTACTTGCAAGGATTCAGCTCCTGATCCTGACTTCTTCCCACCCCTAGCAATGTAGAATGGCAATGGAGGAGAACTAAAAATAACACATGAGTAGGACATCAGCTTAAGATGTGCCACAGAGCTTTCTCTTGCCATCTTCTTCACCTATGGAGACCTGCTTTGAGTATGTGACATGGAATGAGTCCTCAAACAACTGCTTACCTGATGGGGTAGTATTAGAAAGGCAAGTGAAAGCAAGAAATTGAAGCAGAAAGCAATAAGACATATTCCCTTTGTCATCAACATCCTTGCAGAGAGATGCTCATGCCAGGGGTGCTTCAATCAGACCACAGCCCCCAGAGAAGTCACCAGAAGTGTGACATGGGAAGGAAAAGGCCAGTTTTCCATTAGTTTAGTAGACATCCTTGAGAAAATGCACTTCTCTCAAGATGAAAACAAAAGCTTGCTCTGTTAATTGCACCTTACATTGTTTGGGCTTTTTAAATTTTTAGTGGGTTGCTGATAAATACACACAATAAAGTTAGAACATAACATTTGCTATGTGGAGTACACAGGCATATGGCACAAATAAACACAAACACATCTTTGAGGATGCATAATAGAGGGGCACAGCCTTCTAGTAACAAGTTCTCAGAGCATCAGTCTGCACCCTGTCACATCCTAACCAGATGCATCTGGTAGGCTATGGATGATATGAGAAGAATCATGGCAGTGGGTATATCAAGCATGACTTCAGGGCTTATCAGAACATGGCACAGCCTGAGCTGCACCCAGAGTTTGAGTATATTTACCTGCACCACCACCCCATTGCCCAAAAAAAACCTGGGCAGTAGATGCTGTACTGGATTGACCACCATGAAAGAGAATCTAGCAGTGGGCAAACTGGTCAATACTGACCTAAAGCTGTTCACATCTGACTTCTTCCTCAAGGTAACACCTTTATTTACTAGAGTTTTAAGGAGAGTTTTCTGCACACAACTGAATTTTATGAAGGATTTCAAGTGTTTATGGCTCTCATCCATCTGCTTATTGTGATTTTTGGTAGTTATCTGTGTTACTCTTTATGTATCTTGCTTTTCAGTGCATCTGCTTTGAATGCCTCCAGTGCTTCAGGTAGATGGTAGTTCCAAGTATGCCCTTATTGGAGACAATGTTATATGCAGGCAAATTGAAGGAGAAAAGTGAAGAATATCTACAGAGTTGGAACAGTGGGTATGTTTTCACTCTTTTGTTTCCTGGCTGGAGTCAGGAAAAGGTAGAGGTAAGGATGAGTCTTTCTGCACCTCATCTAACCCATTGCAACAATTATCATGAGACTTTACTGCTTTTGTTCATTAAGCCAAAGTTGCTCAACACCATTTCCCCTTTCTTTTGCATTTTGTTAAATTAATCTATCCAGTTGGTTCCAGTTAGATAAATATTATGAACCATTGGTCCTTCTCTGGGATATAGAGGCCTCAGGTCTTCAAAAAGACATTGGTCTCATATTCTGTTTCTGAAGCATTAGATCTGCTGATGTACATCTATCTACAATTCCATGGTAATTTTGCTGCCTTGCCAATGAGGAACTCAACAGACAAACAGTCCCATGATACTCTGAATTTACCACCTCCTTTGATATCACCATTTTCTATCCAGAGTGGTTCAGATTTCAGGATATACCTCTTTTGCTCACAAATCCCAACCATTCTTAATATCTAGCCTGCACAGATGCTGCACCAACAGATGATGCCCAGAGAACCTCAGACATCAGTCTTGGACAACCTCCACAACACCTCACCCAGCATTATCAGCTCTCTCAGAGGCAGGGAAGTGGGGTTTTCTGACAATCAAACACTTCTGATTTGTTCCCAAAAGTCTGTGAGAGGCCAGAGGTGGGACAGGAGAAACTTGCAGAGACAAAGCAGCCTCTTCCATCAGTAATTTATGATGGGGAGAGTCTGCCATCCCATCACTTCTCCATTTAGACCTGGCCCTGCAGCTTTACAATCTTTATATTCAGGCAAGAGTTAGTGTGTCACTAATAGCATTTTCAAACTAAATTCAACCTCTTTCTGTCTCTTTCACCTTCTTTATTACTTTTGGTCTTTGCCCTTTCACATATCTGTGATTAAAGGTAAATCTCCTCAATTAGCACCCCTGGCTTTTAAAATCTATAATATAGTTTCCTTGCCAAGTGCTGATTACTCTTCTGCATTTGAGCTAAGCATTCTGTCTCAGCTGAGGGCACTGGAGCATCATGTTCAGTCCAGTCTCAAACTTTGAAAAAATTAAACTGATTTTCAAACCACACCAGACCCAGCTCTGAGATGCTCACAGGCATCAGGACAAGCTACCTCATTCTCCACCCAAGAGAAGCAGAATATTGGACAAGAAGAATTTCTGTGGGTCATACTGGAACAAATTTAAATTACTGGATGAGGTATCTTCCAACTATTAATTACAGAAGTTGGTCTTGGCTCTGCCTTTTGATATAAGGAGAAGAGTAGATCATGCTCATCAGGTTTAAAAACCTCTTAAAATATCTCAGTACTGTCATACAACTAAAGCCATCAGAGATACACTCTACCAAATTGGTCATCACCTTGAAGAGGATAAGGGGTGATTCACTGCTCTTCATCATGACTAGTGCCTGTAGAGAGACATCTCTGCAGGGTCAACCTTTCATCAGTTCTGTGATGATCCAGGCTAACTTGAGGATTAAGAGGAGTGCTCCAAAGGAGGCTGAAGGAACAAGAACCCTACATCAGGTGGGAAGATGGTCCTTTTCAGGGCTTGCTGCCCTCACAGAGTTGGAGGACCTCTCCTGCTACTGGAGAGGATCTAGCAGGTGGAGACAATGTTTCACAAGGACGTAGCACTGCAAAGCCAGGATCCTTTCCAGCAGCTGGCCAGCCCTGAGAGTAACTGAGCTAGTCTCACAGAAAGCTGAGCTGACTGCCGGGTCCCCATCAGTGCCTGCAGCTTCTTTGTGACACTTCCTCCCACTGCATTAACATAGCAGCACATCACTGTCATCCCTTCACCAGCATCCTGGGTTTTTTTCTTGGCATCATCTGTCAATCTGACATCTCACCATGTGCAGCCACTTCTTCACTCATATCCTGATGCTGGCAAAGACCTCCTGGAAGCAAGTTGTGGGCTGTGGCCTGTGCCAGTGACCTGCTGAGCTGGAGGTCTCTCCTGTGCTATTACTGAGAGAGACACTTGGGCAGCCAGTGGCACTGCAGCTGAGAGCACAGTTGTGCCAGCATCTATGTGCCAACATGACCTGAACACCAGGGCTGCTGAGGACAGGCAGGAGCAAATAAAAGCCTTCAGCAACACAAGGACTTCCCCTCATCCCTCATTTTTACAGCTGGGTTTTGTATTTCATATTTTTCCAGGACCTGAGTCAATCTAAAATGACTTATCTACAACAAAGTGTATGAGTTGCTAGGGAAGACATGAGCTTTTAGACTTTTTCTAAACATTTAGACTTCTTCTAAATCCCTTCCAGGGCTGTACCCTCTCCCTGATTTTTACATTTCCTCCATACTCATCTCCTTGAACAGCCTGGTCACAGTTGCTGCTCATGGGGCAACAGCAAGAGAGTGAGAAGCTCACCACAGGGCAACACACACCTTCCCAGCTGGGTCTCCCATCCCTCAGGGATCCCACAGCCCAAGTCATCCACTCTACCTCAGTGGTTACAATGACAAGGAGCTAATAGAGATGTCACTAAGCACAGATGCAGCATCCAGTTGCAGAGAAGGAAAAAATGCCAACATAGAAACCTGATGGCTGAGCCACAGGTGGAAACAAAGCCCAAGGGAAGCACATGGGACCAGGCAGAACAGGAACAACAGAGAACATCACAAGACCTGCCTTGGAGTGCCTGCTTCTCCTTTCTATTTAGACATGTGTGATTGAGAGATTCTGCTCAGCTTCACCAAGTTACAGCAGTAAAAATGCCTTCCCCCTCCTGCAGCCTTTTGGCATGTGCCTGTGATCCTTCAGGCAGCAGAGCTGCTCCTATCAGAGGGAGAAGATTCAGTACAAGGTAGCAAGGAAATTCAGGCTGTCTCCAGCCTTCTATTGAAAAACCACAACCCCAGACATTGCCTGATCACGCCTGGAGACTTCACAGCATGCTGCTTCTTCCTGATCCTGTTTGCTGCTGCATAATGCTGGGTTGGATGGAGTACAACTGATTTGCACCAGAATATGACCTGCTCTCCCTCATAATCTGTTCAACACCTCTGGATCTTTGAACCACCTGTCTGGAGCCTTTCTAGAGCACAAACTCTTTGCAATGTCACTGGGCAATGATTTTAACATATTGCCAGGGACAGCACACCTTGCTTTGCACAAAACTCATGATGTGTTCAGCTCCTGGGATGAAATGTTGCTGCAGGGGAGAGTATAAAACCTCTCTAGACTGGACCTGGTATAGGTCTAGGTTCAATTCCTTCCCATCTTCCCAGACCACACTCTCTCCTATTAGAATTTCTTATATCTAGCCTGAATCTACCCCCTTCCAATTTACATCCATTATTTCTAGTCCTCCCATCACATATCTTATCAAAAAGTCCTACCCCTGCCTTCCTGTAGGCCCCCCTCAGGTATTGATAAGCTACTGTGAGGTTCCCCCTGGCATATCACTCTCTTCCCACTGAAGTAGGCTGGGAGTTCCTACTGAAGAACCTATGACAGACAAGTCTTTGCAAAGCACTAATGACCCAGTGACAGAGAAAAGTAGTTCTTTTTCCTCCCCACCACACTCTGCACACCTCCTCCTATGCTCCATGGCATGACATGGACATCAGCAAAGAAGCTGCATCACAGTCAGGTCAGCTTTGGCTTAATGAACTATGGCTGTTTAGATCAGGCAAGGCAGTGACTTGGAAGTAGGGTGATGAGAAGCACTCTGTGAGAAGCATAATCTGGTCAGAGCTTTGCATCTAACCCTTTTTGCCTTCTCTGGCTAATGGCAACAACTCAAAACCCTGCAGGGCAACGGGATGAGAAGGGAGTGATGACTGCTCAGTGTGAGACTTACAGGAGAAGCCCACACTAACCTGGGAGGAGAAGAGTTGGTTGAAAAAGCAAAGGGATTTAATGGAATCAGCACAACCCAGCCAGAAGGTGCAATGACTGGGCAGTGAACCAGCTCCAGATGTTGTTGTGGTAGGTCAGAGCTTACCTATTTGAGGCGCAGGGTACCCGTAGTGCTGCAGTTCATCAGTGTCCTCTCGTTTCCTGTTATCTGTGGACCTCAGCGATTGGCTTCTGGAATTATAGCGTCCATTGGCTATGGCAAGGTAATGGGTCATGTAAATACACCTCGGTTCACTTTGTAAGGTCTTTCACTACAAAGGTTACGTGTATTAAACAATAGAAACCTGCAATATTTGGTTGACACCATCAACAGCTTTCCAAACCCAAAACCCCTGGTGGCCACCAGAAGTCCCCAAGGTCTTAGTGCTGAGACAACCTGTGAAATTCGGTCTGGAAGGCAACTCAACCCCCTTGTTTCTCAGTGATCATACAGAATATGATCCCCTACGCCTGATCTTTCATCATCTGTAGTGAACTTTTAGTCTGTACTCTTTGCTGTACATGTGGAGGACAAGTCCCAAAGGTCTTAGTGCTGAGACAACCTGTGAGATTTGGTCTGGAAGGCAACTCTACCCCTTGCTTCTCAGTGAGGTTTGGGACAATGTATAATATGATCCCTTATGCCTGGTCTTTAATCAACTACAATGCATCTGTATTCTTCACTGTACNTTCAATCAACTGCAATGAGTTTCTAGAGTGTCTGTACTCTTTGCTGTACATGTGGAGGACAAGTCCCATAAGTCTTAGTGCTGAGACAACCTGTGAGATTTGGTCTGGAAGGCAACTCAATCCTCTGTTTCTCAGTGAAATTTGGGACCATGTAGAATATGATCCCTTATGCCTGGTCTCAACCAGCTGCAATGAGTTTCTAGAGTATCTGTACTCTTTGCTGTACAAGTGGAGGACAAGTCCCCAGGATCTTAGTGCTGAGACGATCTTTGAGATTTGGTCTGGAAGGCANTGTCTGTTCTCTTTGCTGTATGTGTGGAAGACAAGTTCCCAAGTTCTAAGTGATGAAACAGCCTGAGAGATTTGGTCTGGAAGTCAACAATCCTTTTGTTTCTCAGTAAAATTTGGGACCATGCAGAATACGATCCCTTATGCCTGATCTTTCATCAACTGTAGTGAATTTTTAGAGTGTCTGTTCTCTTTGTTGTACGTGTGGAGGACAAGAACCCAAGGTCTTAGTGCTGTGAGATTTGGTCTGGAAGGCAACAAAACCCCTTGTTTCTCAGTGGGATTTGGGACCATGTAGATAATGATCCCTTATGCCTGGTCTTCAATCAACTGCAATGCATCTGTAATCTTCACTGTACTTGTGGAGGACAAGGTCTTTGTGCTGAGACAACCTTTGAGATTTGGTCTGGAAGGTAACTCAACCCCTTGTTCCTCAGTCAGATTTGGGACCATGTAGTTAATGATCCCTTATGCCTGGGCTTTCATCAACCATAGTGAATTTTTAGAGTGTCTGTTCTCTTTGCTGTACATGTGGAGGACAAGGTCTTTGTGCTGAGACAACCTTTGAGATTTGGTCTGGAAGGCAACTCAATCCTTTTGTTTCTCAGTGATATTTGGGACCATGTAGAATATGATCCCTTATGCCTGATCTCAATCAACTGCAGTGAATATTTAGTGTCCATACTCTTTGCTGTACACGTGGAGGACTTTCCAGATGTACTGACAACAAGTCCCTCCATGTGTTTTGACATCCATAGGGATGACCAGAAGTATTTTTTTTGGTGGAAAATCATACCTTGCAACCAGCATCTGCTGTGCAGAGTAAACAGAAAATGCTGAGTGGAGTTGGTAGATGAGAGCAGGTGGAACTCAAAAGGATTTGTGACCTTCATATACTCTACCCTACTAACAATAACAAGGAGAGCTGAAGGTCTTGTATCCACAAAGTGACTTATAAACGAATAAAGCTGTGGCTGGGCACTTTTCCAACTCATGGAAAAGTCAAAAACCATGGTGTCTTAACTGAAAATTTCCCACTGAAGGTCATGATGATCATAAGGTAAGGGATGGATGTAATGTAAAGGTATTTAACTCCTGATTGATAGCAAACACCCCTCTCATTTCCACACCTAAACTCCTCATTCCAGCTTTGTGTTTGCATCTCATGTGGATCAGCCCCAAATTTATAGAATCATAGAATGGTTTGGGTTGGAAGGGACCTTAAAGATCACCTAGTTCCAACCAATTTCCCTCAAGGGAAATGAAAATTTCCATGCTACAATGTTATGGGGAATGTTGCAACCCTGACACATGCATTTCCTAGTAAACAGAAAAACAACCAGGCAATAGCAACCAAAATCCACCCACCAGAACTTCCTGCTGTGAATCAGGAGAGCTCAACTGACTCCACTGGAGTCATGTAGAATAATAGAGAGCAGAGCTGAGCCCCAGAAATCTGTGATCTGGCAACCAATTTGTTTCCAAACAGAAATTACCAAACAGAGAATCTTTGTCTCTGAGGAGCTAAAACAGTCAGACATCTTTTCAAGAAGTACCAACTTCCAAGAGATGAAATGGTGACAAATTTGATCCCAGAAGCCTGAGAATATTAATAAAGGTTAATGAAGCTTCAGTTGGTGGTATGAGTCTTTATTGCCATCCAAAAAGGGAAAGCAGAGGAGGAAGGAATGATTCAGAGAGTCCCTGCCAGGAGCCAGACTTCACATTCAGCTGTTTGGTTTGTAGAAGCCCATCTAATTTGTGAAATTACATTATTTCCTGTAACTCTTGCCCAAAAAGTAGGACTTATGGGATCTAGGACCTAGTCACGCCAACTCCTACAAACTTTCCCAACAAAAACTGGTCACAAGATTCTGGCTGGACAGGACAGGTTTGTCATTTGACTGTCATCATCAAGGTAAAAATGATAGCAAGAGGTCAGGACTACAAATATTCTTGTATTTTTATACATTTTGGTTTTGTCTGGCTCTTTTCTGGAATAGAAAGGACATAGATTTTATGTTTCCAAGATCTCCAAGTTATGGCATTTTCCTGTGTGAGATTAATTATTTTTAAAATGCCAACTTCTAACTAGCTTTTCAGTACTAGGTGTCTTGTGTTTGCTTTGGGGATAGATTAATTTAGACCCATATTTGGGTCACATTACAAACCCCCCTCCATTCCTATCACTCATTTCTGGCAATACTCATACCAAAAGTCATCTCCTGTGACTGGCATAGTAACCACAAGAACACACCAAAAATAATTAAATCTGAAGTAAATCCAAGAAATT
>VZTY01031432.1:0-86647 GCA_013400935.1 Turnix velox
CATTCTATCACAGTTGTCCCAAGGACTGCGTGGGTTCTGTTCCTTGCTATGTACCTCACAGCAATGGATGGGAAAGGTCCTGAGAGTGTTTATACTCTTCAGATGCTCCACTCCTGCACAGCACTGACCAGGGGAGATCTTACATAGAATCATAGAATGGTGAACAGCAAAGTTCTTTCTTCTCTCCAACCTCTTCCAATTTGCATCCATTACTCCTACTACTGCTGCCCTGTACCCTATTAAAAAGTCCTACGCCAGAGAACATCAGTACATAGAGTAGCCATCAAACACTGGGAATGCTGGAAACACAGGTTTGATGGCTGAGCCAAAGCCAATTCCTTGCTTTTGTTGGGGGATCTGTCTCTCTTTAGCTTGGAGGAGACTGAGGGGTGACCTCATTCATGTTTATGAATCTGTGAAGGATGGATGTTAGGAGGATGGAGCCAGGCTCTTCTCTGTGGCCTCCTGTCACATCCTGCGCGACAAGGCCCAGCTGGTGAGGGAAACCATGAGCCACACAATATGAGTGATAAAGAACTTTACGTTTATTCAACCCAAATAGCTCACTTATATAGAGGTTACAGTTTACAATAACTATGCTTATCCATTGGTCAGGGACTATAAACTACATCTTTCCCATCACCTCCATTGGTCAGGAACTATAAATTACATCTCCCCATCACCTCCTACCCACAGCTGCATCCTACAGTTGATTTCTCACACGCCTCTTCAAAGTTGTTTACCTCCACCTCTTCAAGGTTGTTTTCCTCCAAAGTTGTTTACCGGGACTGGCCAAGGCCAGAGACGCTCCTTTCGGATTTCTGCAAGTCATGCCCACTNAGGACAAGGGGCAATGGGTGCAAGATGGAACGTAGGAGGCTCCACAGAAATATAAGAAAAACTTTTTCACAATGAGGGTGACAGAACACTGGCACAGGCTGCCCAGGGAGGTTGTGGAGTCTCCTTCTCTGGAGGCATTCAAAGCCGTCTGGATGCCTTCCTGTGTGACCTGGTTTAGGTGTTGCTGCTCTGACAAGATCATTGGACTAGATGATCACAGAATCACAGAATGTCCAGGGATTGGAAGTGACCTAAGTCCAATCCCTCTGATGGAGCAGCAACACCTAGACTAAGTCACACAGGAATTCACTGTGAGGATTTTGAATAAACTGTGAATAACTAATATTCAATGTCCTTGTCTTATTACTTGGCAATATACTCTTGGTTTGTTACAGTCCTTTGGTAAAGGAGCTGCAGGCATCTTGCAAGTAATGTGAGCAAACAATGATTTTTTTGGTCTTAGACTCTTTTGCAGAAGGCAGAACCTAATACTATGTAAAAATCATACGCCAAAACAGGTAGTATTATCCAATTAACTGACTGCATAATGTAAAATCATTAGTTAGTTATGTAGCATCGTAAGTTTCCACATGTTTTTGCATTAAGTTCATACTGTGATAGCAAGTTAAAAATTTCTTCTGTATCTGTATGCATAAAGTCTTCTGCAAAGGAGTCATGTCATTTGATGACTTCTCTAGAAGTCTTGAAAGCTGTGCTTCTAGTTCTAGAGAATTTGCTTCTAGTTTTATTTAAACAGATAAAGCGCAACTCCAAAATGAAGCCAGCTGTATCTATTTCTCAGGATGGCTCTATGTTGACAAACAGGAAATTATTCCAGTTACACTGAAGAGGTTCAGAGAATATGGAATGTTGCTGGCAATTTCTTCCTCTATAAAACAGCACCTTTCTTGGACTCAGACATGGATCCACTAAATCTTTGCTTCAGCTGTTGATATTGATGAGTAAGTGGGTCTTACAGGTCTATTAATTAATTTAAAATTTGTATATGCAAGTCTTAAGAATGTAGTAGCTTTGAGTCACTAGCCCAAAAGAGTACTAAAATGCGGTGCCTATATTGTGTCCTGTGTTTAGCTCTTTTCTTGGGATGCTGAATATTGAACAGTTCATGTTTTTATACTGCTTAGCAGATATGTACTGATCTGTCACCTATTGTGAAGGGAATACTTTGTGATGGAAGGTAACAAAAAATAGTCTTAGAGACTATTCCAAATTTATTTTCAGATACATATCACTTTATGCTCTGGTGTTTATATTTAGAGGCTTAAGATATCTCTCATTTCCTTAATGAATTTAGATTGTCAAGTGTCCAACTGATAGACCATGCTATGACAAATCCAGGATAATTTTTCTTGTTAATTATGTGCTTGTGTTTATTCTTGTGTCTTGAGTGATATAATAACGTTGATTAAAATAATAGTAAAAGTAGCATGGTGATATGAGTTCTGTTTTACATGACACCTTTTTTTTTCCGAATTCCTGGTGCTTGAATTCTAGCTGTGAGATAAGGGGTGGAAAGAGCTATCTTTAAATATATCAAAGCATTGAGTATTTAATGTTTGCAACTCTCTGAAAACCCAGATTGAAACATTGGAATCCCCGGTTTATCTATCTATAGAGCAGAGGCAGACACAGTCACTTCTTGGAGCATTTGCTTTTCATAGCCAACTGATTCTAATTTCTGTTTCATTTTATAAATTAATGTTTAAGTAGCTGAGTCTACTGAAGAGACTGGAGAAGTTGTTCCAAATTAGATGTCACGTTTCTTCTGTAGTCAATGGAAAGAGACACCATGTGAAAGGACTATGTAGGAAATGGAGGCAGCTAGCTGATAAACTCATACTTCAGTTTTGAATGATCAAGGCAGAAATAATGATAGTAGCTTGTGGTAAGAAAAGGTGCTTTTCTATTTTGTAAAATGTTTTACTTGATCAGATTGCTACAGGAAAATTTAAATGTAATGACAATCTGACATTACAATTTTAAAACATGATGGAGAGCATGTTTTTCCTCTGACTTTTTTTTCTGTTTTTGAGAACATCACTGGAAAAGTTACAAATTTGCTGCTGTTGTATTATGACCAGTAGTGCTGAATTAATTCTGTCTTTGACATCTAGAGAGACATTTCATATCTTACCATCTTAAAGGCTTTAATCTCTTAAGAAAAATATAGTTCTTCCTTATTTTCTAAATTTTATGTGACATAGAAAAACACCTTCATAACCAATAGATTGTATTTGTCCATTCCTTATGGTCTATTGCTATACTATAGTATGCTGCCATTGTGATTAACAGGCAAACTAAATTGGAAGATTAACAGAAAAATAACTTGTTTATTTTTCTTCACTGCACTGAGATAAGATATGTTGACTTAACTGTAGTGAAGTCCTTTGCTGGGGCCAGCTCAGGTATCTTGTATGTGACTGCTGTAGCAGTAGCAGGGCACAGAAGGGTCAAGTGTTCTCATATTCACCCAGGTTCTCAGATGTGTTGCTCTGCTGAGCTCCCTCACACCAGGACTACCTAGTACATGAGATAATCGTGCTATCTATCCTATTACATACTGGATATCCCTGTCTGAGTGGTTGGATTGTTTATTTCACTTAAATGTGACTAATAAAAATCTTAGTATCTCTTCATACTGGATCAATCATTGAATTTTCCCAAATTATAGCTGCTCCCAGATAGCTGTGCCATACTACAATAGCAGGGGTCACACACTGAGCAAAGCCCTCCAAGGAGGTTTTTGAACTGCAGGCTCACCTCAAGTCGCAGACATGCTGGCAGAATTAAGAAACAGCAAAGTTAAGAGTCCTTTGTAATTGTATTAGTTACTACAAGCCAGTGTCAGGATGTGAGCCTAGTCAGAAAAAGTCAGAAAATTTTTGTTTGAGATTAAAATAAAAATATTATTGTAATCTTAACCAGTATCAGTGTATGTGTTTGTTTCCATGGTAAGTATTTTTGAAAAGAATTATTGCTGTGAGCCCCAACTGTTGAATTTTACACTTTGTACTGTTATTATAGTCTGGGTGGTGTTAAGAATGGTGTCTTGGTCTTCACCGCCTTAGCAGACAGTACAGATGAATAATGCGCTCTTTTCCACTGTTGTGAATTTCCATCCTTCACATTTATTTTTTTTCTAAGTTGTATTATCTTTGGAATAGTTACCTTACTAAAACCACTGAGATCTTGTTTGCCCCTCACCAAATAACATAATGAGAAAAGATTTTTTTTTTTTTAAATTAAGTTTCTTTTTCTTGTTTTTCAGAGCTGTGTATGCAAAGGGAAAAGTCCCTGCTTTTGTGATAGCATGAAAGGTAATAAGGTAAGAATATTTTTTTTTCCTTTTTTTAAGATTAGCGACTGTTAGCGTCATTAGTTGAGTTGATGCAGAGAGTCTATTAGTCTATTGTGTGAGAGTGTTCTGTCAACGGTATCTACAGAGGATTACAAAAGGACACATTGTTTAACTAGGAAAACTTCTACATTTTTTTTTCACGTGTTAGTTTGTTTACAGCATTGCATGATGTTTGAATACCAACAGTGGTACAACTGTCCAAAGCACTATATCCCTTTCATAAACGCCTAACAAATGCCCACAGATACCATTACCCTGGCAGGAGCTCTCCTGTTACAGATTTTATAATGCCACCAACAGTCATCTTCAGTGCTTCTCTCTTTCCATCTTTAGACCTTAGCCCCCCTTTTTTACGGTTCCCGTACATGCACTGGTATCAAACAGATAAACCCCTGCCGATGGATTTAGGGGATGTGTTTCTGAGTCCTAATCCAGAACACCTTGTCAGCAATAAGGGAACAGCATCAGATCCATCAAAAGTAAGAGAGCCACAGCTCTGGCTGTTGCCAATAGCAGCTTGGCAGAGGCTCGGAGCGGCTTTCATGCAACCTGAATTACACAAATGCCAAAAATTCTTTCAAACTCCTGCTTGTAGTTGGGAAAACAACTGATTCACAAATAAAAGGGGCATTATTAAAGAAGTCATGGTTGTGATTCAGGCTAACTGTGGACACAGTTGCTGCCATACTAAATCTTATCATTAGATTCCAGATGTCTGTGTAGACTTAGGGCTGTGATCAGTCCTTTTGATTAGCACATCTGGCTAGTAAACTAGAGCTAGAGAACTACAGCTTTTCTCCTGTGCCTTTATTATCAAGAAAAGAAATGTTATAATGCATTGCAGTGCACACTGCTAGTCTTGCCTCTAGGAGGCTTTATTTCAGCAGTGGAGAGAAACTAACTCAAATCAAATATGCTCATTATAAAAATATATATTGGTGACTGAGAAAGGAGAATACTCATGCCTTTAGTAAAATCTCAGTGCTTAGTTGAGCTAACCTTGACTTTGTCCTAACAAGTAAAATTCAGACCAACAGAAAGATTGGAAAAAAATAAGCTGACCAGTAAAAGAGTTACATTATTAAGGATGAGCACATGCTACTTGTCTTCATCAGTTCCATGCTGAAGCAAATAAATACTTAGTTAAGAGTTAACTATTGTTTACACAGATGAAAGACTGCTTTTGTTTTTCCCATGATCAGAACAATTCTAAAAAGTTTTTCCTTAAGCAAACTTCTTTTATTCTGAGTGGTTTTCCTACAGTTGACTCTCACTATTTCTTTCCATGGCTTGAATGAGGAGCAATATTGATGATGTGGAATACAGCAGCAGCCATTACTTCTGCCAACTGCAAATTAGTGCTGCTATAATGGATTTGGATTTGTTGCTAGTAGGGACTAGCATTTTAATTATTAATCTTTCCATATGACATTATCAGTTGCTTTCTTCAATTTTCATGCTGCCAGTTAACTTCAACATCCTGTAAAATCTTGAGTACTATTGACTTCTGATATCTTCAGCCATACTTATGGGTGTCTTGCTGCAGTGGCCTAGAGAGCCTATCTTATGAACTTTCTTCTTTCATTCAATGTTTACAGGGTGAAAAAGGCTTTCCTGGTGTGCCAGGTCCACCTGGTCATAGAGGCTTGCCTGGTCCAGAAGGGCCTCCAGGGCTACAGGGACCAAAGGTAGGTATTTGTATGGGAGACACACGTTCAGAGAAACTACTGTGCTTGACTGTGAAACTGAGCTATGGTTGAATAGAGAATTCTGTTTTTTAAGGAAGAAAAAACCAAACAACCAAACAAACAGACAAAACCTGTTCCAAAGTGAGATATGTTGTATGTGCTGCAGTGATAATTTTTTACTGTGTTGAAATAACCAATGTGAACACGGGCTTTTGTTGTCAGTTGCTCACTAGCCAGTGGTAAAGCCCCTGGACTGAACTGCCAGCAGCAGTGAACATGGGTCTGAATGGATTTTAGCAGCATAACATCAATTTTGTCTGAGCAAGATACTTTGACATCTATTGATGGAAAGAGAAGAAATAAGCTATTACAAATATGACAAACATTTAAGAAATCTGGAAAGGATTGTTTTTCCAATAAATCTTTGTTGGTATAGGAGATACCTAGTTGCCTGCAGTACAGAGAGTGACTTGAATGACTTGGGCTTCCTTTTTTTCCTGTAAGCCTAAACTGAAACCAAGTCAGAATTTTCAATGATTCTTGCATGAGTAGAAAAATAAATGTATTGTTCATTAAAAACCATTTTATTTTTATTTCTCTTGGGGAACAGCATTCCTGCTGGCATTGATAAATTCATGCTGCTGAATAAATTCTGTGTAAATGTGTCCTGAACACAGCCATAATATAAATGAGGAAGGTACTGCCGAAATCACATTATCTTCAGGATCTGCACTGATGTGACTTATCCGTACCTTCAAACAAATAGTTTTTATAGTTTTACTTTTCTTTGGATATTGTTGCATTATTCTGTCCTGTCTTATTTTTATAATACTTTGTGCAACTGATGCTCATGATTGATAGGTCATTTCTTTGTACTCACTGAAAAGTGTTTAGTAGAGCATTTCCCTTAAGTGATAGTAACTTCTGCAGGAATGACAAGAATAGTTTACCTAGCAAGACTTTCTCTGTCAGCCTGAGTGCCATCAGCTGTAGTATATTCCAGTTAGCTTTTCCCATTCAACCCCTGTAACTTACCTTAAATAAAATGTTGCTTGGTATTAGAGACTGCAGTTCTGCACATTATAGACTCATAGAAACATAGAATAGTTTGTGTTGGAAGGGACCTTAAAGATCATCGAGTTCCAACCCCCCTGCCATAGGCAGGGACACTTCCCACTAGATCAGGCTGCTCAGTGCCTTGTCCAGCCTGGCCTTGAACACCTCCAGAGAGGGGGCATCCACAACCTCTATGGGCAACCTGTTCCAGTGCCTCACCACCCTCACTGTAAAGAATGTCTTTCTTATGTCAAGTCTAAATCTACCCCCTTCCAATTTATATCCATTGTTTCTAGTCCTCCCATCCGATATAATATTAAAAAGTCCTTCCCCTGCCTTTCTGTAGGACCCCCTCAGGTACTGATAAGTTACTATAAGGTCCCCCCTGAGCCTTCTCTTCTCCAGGCTGAACAACCCCAACTCCTTCAGCCTGTCTTCATAGGGCAGTTGCTCCAGCCCTCTGACCATCTTCATGGCCCTCCTCTGGACCCGCTGCAATAGCTCAATGTCCTTCCTGTGTTGAGGGCTCCAGAACTGGATGCAATACTCCAGGTGGGGTCTCACCAGTGCCAAGTAGAGGGGCAAAATCACCTCTCTTGACCTGCTGGTCACACTCCTCTTGATGCAACCTAGGATTTGGTNCACTCTCCACCCAGCCTGTATCTGTGCTTGGGATTGCTCATTTCTAAGAAGAGGGCCTTGCACTTAGGCTTGTTGAACTTCATGAGGTTGGCTTGGGCCCACCTCTCAAGCCTGTCAAGGTCCCTCTGGATGGCATCCCTTCCTTCAGGTGTATCAACTGCACCACACAGCTTGGTGTCACCTGCAAACCCATTTCCTTTCTGGTATCAGTAAAAGTTTCTTGTTGTTAGTAAAGCTCAAAATGTCTCGAAACAAATCTAGCTGATACTATCTGAAGTGTTCTGTGGCATGCTTTGCTGTCTTTTCTTTTTAGCCTCACTCTTCCATCCAGCTTAGCACAACTTCTGCCTGCTTCTAGCTTTCCTTTCCATGCTCGTGCCATAGGTTAGCATGGCTGATACATACATTTACTTGATTGTTACATAGACATAGGCCATATCTGAAAGCCTTGCAGTTTTTTCCTACAGGGAAGCGCTTCTTGGTCTTGCTGCATGAACAGATCCGTAGCAACTGCTTTCTCAACAATTCCCGACTTAGTTTTTTGACTTATTATGAGATACATCCCCTGTCAACATTGAAAGGAATGCAAACATGCCATGATTTATGCAAGCTGTTTTGAAGTGCTTGTTTGCTTTAGTGGTGGCATTAGGCAAGTCATCTGCTTATTTACATAGTTTCACTTGCACATGTAAGTTTTAGTATTTAAAACACTACATGTGGGTTTTTTCTCAATTATATTTAAAAATATGTTGTTTCCCATTTTTGACTTAGGGTTCTTCAGGGCTTATGGGCTTTGTTGGATCCAAAGGCTTACGAGTAAGTAATCCTATATTAAACTAACTTTTATGTATTAAATGTCATTAAGTGCAAGCCTCGTTCAATAATTCATGAAAAATAAAACCAAAATACCATATATGATTTCGAAGTATTTATGTCCTGGAGTATGCATGTGCATTATCTGTTGCCTCTTCTGCTACACTTCATGTACAGAGTTCATGCTGTAATGTTCATGTTCATATTTAATATTGGGCTATGTTATGAAAAATTCAGATGAGAGTTCCATAGAAAGTCATATTGTTGGTTTTTTTCTTTCCCCAAAAGTAGTCTATGTTATTAGGGCAAAAGATACCATTATGTTTAGTTCAAAAGGATTAAAGGGATTAATGATCTTTCAATAGAATCATACTTGCATTCATTCTTTTTATGAATGTGATCAAAAGAAAAAACTGCATCGATCATGTCCTTTTGCTTAACATTTGTAATTTATCCCTCTGTTTTTGTAACATTAGGGACTCCCAGGATTACCTGGATTTTCAGGTCCCCCAGGCCTTCCAGTAAGTAAAAATGACATTGATTTAACCACTTACCTGCTACTGCAGTCTACAGTACACAATTCTCCTCGCCAAATGTGTTCTTTCTGCTCTCAACATCAGCATTGTTTCTGTCAATTAGCTTAGGAATAAAAACCTTAGCATCAGCAGTTCTTATGCATTGTTATGATTTAACACATTGTGATCTGTTAAATCTTGTGAAACACTACCCCATCATAAACTCTTTCAGTGTTGCCACAGGGTAATATGAATGTGTGAAGATAAAGCTTATGTCAGTTTTGCCCTTCTTTTTAGGGTGAACCAGGTACTGATGGTCCTCCTGGGCACCCCGGTGTTCCAGGTTGCAATGGCACAAAGGTACGAACCAAAATGGTTGTTATATATGTTGTGTTTTGGCTTAGGAATGGCCAAAAAGTATTCTGAATTTCTCCCCTGATATATTTGTTATGATTTGTGACATAGGTAATAAAATCTAGTGTCTGGGGTAGAAGTCAAGACTCATACAGTTTGGCTATGCCCCATCTAGCAAATGTGATGGTAATGCTAGTCACAATTTTAGTGTGGTAATCACATTAGCAAAAATCAGACCAAATTATAAACAATTCTATACATTAACAGTTGCTTTTATTACTTCCAGGGAGATCCCGGTTTTTCAGGTCCTCTGGGTAGAAGAGGTGCACCAGGCAATCCAGTAGGTGTCTGAAGTAATGACTGCATACATTTCTACCACATTCACTTAAGCTATCCCCTTAAGGAGTTGAAAGCCTCACATTAGCTGCTGTTGACAACAATTAAAACATATAGATATCCTCATTTTTTTAACATGAAAGCTAAGCTTAAAAGTAATAGTTTATCAGATGCATGTTGGGCTTCAGTCTCTTAATTAATGAGTGCATGCAAATTCACTGATTGGTATTAGCTATTTTGTGTCTCAAGGGATACTCATGAAAATTTGCCACTCATCTCTCTAAAGGTGTCCATTGCGGTTTCTGTTCATGCCTAAATGTCTTTGAGAATAAGGCCTAATTAAGTCAATAAGAACCAGAAATTGAATGCAGAACTTCACATTCTGTCTTCATTGCTTTAAACATAGGATTTGCTTTTTTCTCTATTGAAACCTGTTTTTAAAAGAAACTTCTAAACTCATAAAAATGGAATGGTGTCTGTCAAGTTCCAGTGGCTTCAAATCTACTTCCAAACACAATCTTTACCTGTTCTCCTTATTTTACTTATTTATTAAGGTAGGCTTCAAAACTGTTCTGCCTTCACTTGTAGAGTTGTAACTGTGAGACTGGACTACTTTTAAACAAAATATCCTGAAATCTGGCCTAGTAAATATATATCTGGCTACACACCATATCCATGAAAATAAATAATTTCAAGAGCACTGAGCTTAGAGAATGTCTAGAATATGTCCTTTCACCATCATCTCTTTACTTTTCAGTTTTAATAATATAATTGTTCTTCTCCCTAGGGTATTCCTGGCATCAAAGGAGAGAAGGTCAGTTATTTACAGTATATTATGTGAAATCCATATTGGTGATCAACAGTTTATGTGTATGTTCACTGCTAGTAAAGAGTTCTTAAGGTCTTTGTTCACGGGAAACAGAAGGCTTGCCTTCCAGAAGAAACTACAAACTTTGGTGCTTCATCTGAACTAGGTGCATAAAGCAGTTTTGATTTTCTCATCCCCTTTAATTACTGTTGTTGTGTGTAATTAATTTAATTTTTTCAAGCGCAGAAAGATCTAAGCCCTATTCCCAAACAGCACATGAATTCACATGAAAATCTGTGGCATAAAAGACTTTTTTAAAGGGATAGAAAGTATAAAAAAAAATTGAAGGTCAGGATTTTGGGTGAGCAATGTGGTTGTGTCAGGCATGAAGGTTGCTCTTAATAGAGGACTGGAATGCCTGCAAAAGGTAGATTCTGCTTAATAAAATATTTTTTTAGTGTAGTTGCCATCATTATGCAATTCTGATACTGCTTATTTCCCTACAAACTGTATTAGAGGATTTGTTCCACTGTAGAGTGCTACTGCTTAACTTTTGATCATCTTCTTTTATGTAATTGTCCAGGGGTGCCCTGCAGAGGTACACGATCAAGGCTATGGGGCAAAAGGTGATCCTGGATTACCAGGAATGCCTGGATTTCAGGTAGTTCAGAATTAATTTAGAGCATGAGATTGATACAGAAAAATAACATATCTTATATTGACATATTGTGATATGTGATTTCTATATTAAAAAATATATTTTAATATTCTGTGTAATGTGCTTTATTATATTTTTCATATGGTCTTTTTATTTTCCTTATAATGTTCATTTTTTATTTTCACTGGTTTGTAGACCAGAAAATAATTCTCTTTAAAAAAACCTTAACTTTATATAATATAACTAATACAATATTTTCAGTGTCTTTTGACTTAACTGAACACCAAGTCAATGGTAATTAATTTTGCCACCAGAACTTATAGTACCCTAGATGTGTCAGTACAGTGAGACAGGAAAGTCATGATATTGAAAAACTACAATTAAAATTGGACAAAATCTGCTCAATGTTTTGGAGATTAGCCCAAAATAGACTAGACAAAATAGAATAGTCTAATTTGTTTAGAAGGGACATATAATAACCACCTAGTGCAAAAATTACCTGTGAATTAAGACTGAACAGAGTATACTAGCTCAAATTCTAGCAAAAGTCAGTACAATCCATATTTTAAAAATGGAGATTAATAAAATAAGGCAGAGCAGACATTTATTTTGACTATTACAATAAATGGTTGACACAAGTTAAAAGTAAAATAAAAATTATAACTTTTCCAATACTTTGAAAAGCTTTAAGATATATAATTTATTGCATGGAATATTCAAATTATAAAGGTTTTTTAGGGATAGCAGTAGGACTATATGGATTACGAGATAGCTGAACAGAACATATATCCTTTCTTGAGTAGTTTAGTTTTACAACATGTATGTTTTCCTCATGTTTTGAAACATGAAACAATGAGGAGGAATTATACTTTTGTGTAATCCTGTGACATGAAATCAGAGACAGTGCTGCTCCTCTGTATTTTATTGAGCTCATTAAATTTAGGGTTGTAGTTTGCTCATAATCTTGCCTGGAGGTTTACTCCTGTCTCTTTTTTAATATGCAGGGTGCCCAGGGATCTCAAGGATATCCTGGAGAACATGGACCACAGGGTCCTCCAGGACCTTCAGTGAGTATGAATCTATCTCACTTGTTACTTTAACTTTTGATTTTCCCAGAATCGTGTGGAATTACACAAATACAATTACCTGGCTCTCCCAGATTGACAGAGATCTAGAAGTACATGTATGCAAAATCTATATCCCTCTGCATGTATCTGTTTTTTTTTTTTTAGTTTATTTTGCCTGTTTTTGTTCTTGATAATTTCCATGTTTTCAGAAAAATCTCTATGCATGGAGGCATAAATTTCAATTTTAAAATTATTACTCATAAAATCACTTCACATACATCTCTCTTGGAACTAAATTAGTATATCTTTGCAACTACACTGTGTAGGCATTCTGTCACCCACTCACAACACATTGTATTGGTAAAGGTAGAAGAAAGAATAAAAATAGTGATAAAACTTACATGAAGATTGAGTATTTCAAAACTCCAATGTAAGTGCCAAAGTTTGTAACTTTTTTCATAAGGAAATTTTCCTTTTTTCTAGGGCATGCCAGGAGAGCCAGGACCTCCTGGACTTAAGGTAGTCCCAGATTGGTAATAAAAATGAAAACTTTCTATTTTGTGTGGCATCATTTAATTCATTTTATAGGGTAATAAACAAAAATAACACTTGGGAATTTTCTTTTACAGGGTCTTATGGGACTGAAAGTAATAGGAGCCAAAGGAAGGAAGGTAATTGTATAAAATACTTGAGATTTTTTTATGTTTTCTGATTTTTCTGGTATATGAAAAGTGTGGAATTCTTTTACTGGAAAATGTGAACAGGGCAATTACCATCTAAGGAGAATAGTATAAACTATCTGATTGGTAGAAGGTTAGATAGGAGCTAGTAGATAATATTTACTACACTTATGATTAAATCAATTTATATGTCATTTGCACAAGATGGTTAAATGCTTATCTAAGCATGTAAACATTGGCAAATGTTAGCATCTGTGGACTCGCAGTTTCTTCAGCCAACATCTTTTCGAAATCAGCCTTTATGATGCCAGAAAACCTCACAGATTTTGAATAAAAAATGGATGACTTGTCATCTGTATTCTTACTTTGTATCTCCTATAATTGACATGAAGTGCAATGACAGAAAAATTTTCATTATGTCAAAAGTATGACAATGGTAACTTCAAATAATAAAACCAGACTGTTTGTAGTTGCTTTATTTTTCTTTTTTTCTTTCAAGGGTGACACTGGGTTAACTGGACCCCCTGGACAACCAGGAACTGTTATTGTGACATTAAGTGGACCACACAACATGACGGTAGTTAAATTGTTAAACATCACATTCAGGTTAAAGATCATAGTGTATTTTAATTTGAGAGGACATTTTCATATTCATTGTTTCTATGGCTTTTTTATCCATTCTTAGTTTTTTCAGACTTGTTTAGTTAGATACCAAGCGCTTCTTAGTGTGTGTCTGTACAGCTAGCTCAGCTCAGGCAAGGGTATTCACTCGCACATCTGCACAATGCCTGTGGAATGCAAAAGGCTTATTGGGAATCAACCTGCTGTAGATCTCAAAGTACTTGAAAAGTAAATAAATTTTTGCTTTACTGAATCAACATTGATTTTCTAAATAGGTATCAAAGCCACAGCTGTGGTCTTGTCAGAGTCAAGTGCCCCTTGGCCTTGTCACTGAAAATACCAGGACTGAGCTAACAGAGTTTCATAAAAACTTACTAAAGAATGTCTTGTTTGTAAAGGCTGAGTGTTTTGGCAAGCACAGAAAAATCCAAGGGATCATATTAAACTTTGCTTTTCTATGTAATAGGACTTGAAAGGAGAGAAAGGAGAAAAAGGTTCAAGAGGACCTCCAGGACCAATGGGGTTTACAGTAAGTAACCACAAATTAGTCCTTTAAATCCAGATGTTCAGACATCACCAACTAGCAAATGCTACTCTTTAAAGTCCAGTAATTTACACTACTTATTCTGACCTTTAATTAATAGAAAAAAATTAAAAGGATGCTTATTAATAGCATTCTAACTGTATTTCATTCTCATGCTTTTTAAAAAACATAACAAAAGTATAATAGATATATTTAACTTAGAAAATTTGAGTCTGAAAATACGTGTATTTTGAGAGTGTGTTTGTTACAGGGACTGATTGGTGACTCTCTGAGTGAAAAGGGTGACCAAGGAGAACCTGGGGCACAGGTAAATGCAAACAATTGATACACATATGATACTCCTTTCTTGTTTCAGTACCACTCAGAACAAATTTTGTCAGATTCAAAGTCCCTTTCTTCCAGTAACCCAGAGACTTGAAAGTCAAATAACTATTGTTACAGGTTCACGTACCAGGAATACATAAAGTAGAGGTCAGTATTGTCTGTGTGTATGAGAGTTAAAAATGCTCGGATTTTATGGCAGCAGACTTAAATTAGTATGCTCAACCAGCAGGTTACAAAATTGAAATTGTTGAAATTGTTACAAAATTGTTGAAATTGTTACAAAAGAGTTATTCTGTTAACAAGATAATATAATGAACACTGGGAAAATAACCTTAATGGCTTTTCAAAATTTATAAAGACAGAAAATGGAGTTAAATGCACAGTGTTTAGTTATTATATTCTCTGAATGCAATAACCCCCCCTTTTAATCTTCCTAATTTTTGTTAGCTTTTATTCCATGTTTTTCCTTTATAGGGTAAACCTGGAAAAGAAGGTGCCCCAGGCCCACCCGGCTTAATGGTAATGAGGAAGCTTCTAACTGTTTTCTAAGTAATTGTTGTGTTTATCTCAGTCATATCATCCTGTCACAGCTTTTTTCCATTGCAGGATGTGTTTGCAAATGTTGGTTTGCACACACTGGGAAACATTTCCTTTCCCATAGCTGGCCTTAGGGCATACCATGTCTTCAGAGATTTATACTGGAAAGAGAGAGGCTCAGTTCATAAATGTCTGTTCTGTGTAAAATAAAAAGACCTGTTGCTTGTTTGCTGACTAAGAGTTTGAAACACAGTTTGAGTTGTGTGAAGTTAATTCTACTGTTTTATTCTGGTTAGACACATTGATATTAGGGTGACAGTGACCTTACAAATATCAAAATTAACCCCCATAAAATTGTGTACTGTCACCTACAGGGACAAAAAGGTGACCGGGGCAAACCAGGACTGGCTGGCAGGCAAGGCGCCAAGGTATTTTCTAATTGTTTTTGAGGGTGAGGATAAGCTATCCTTTGGGGTTATTACATAATTTTATTATCACTGTGTATATAATGTGTTTTATGTAACAGCTGACAAGTAACGATAGCATGGAATATAGAATAGATCAGCTGAAATAGGTTATGTGTTTGAACTAGTGTCCACCTATACCTGCTGATGTGTTCTGTAGTTTTTGATGCATGCAGCTGGATAGTTCTATAAGGAACAGAGACAGGGGTCAGAAGCAGAAGCTCATTAACGCCATGAGCAATGTAGTGAAGTAACACCGAGTACCAAATGCCAGTAATGTGTTATTTTTAACAATTCTATCTCTGTTCTTTGTTGAAGGGGATGAAAGGAAACATGGGTCCACCTGGAGCTTGTGGTCAAGTAAGTGTAAATTATCTTTATCACACCATTTTTCTAAACCATTAGATTAAGTCATGCTGTCTGTATGAGACAATAATGAATGTCCTGTGATGCTCTAATCAAAGTTTAGCTTTCTCAAAGTACTGATGTTGCTGGGAGGCTCACAGAGATGATGTCTTCCTTCATGTGAAGCTGGATGTGCAGTCAGGGCTTGATTTGACCTCACTAGGTTCCAGCGATTTTGGCAGGTGTATGGACTGTCACAGAATTGTTACAAAAATTCACTGGAGTTAATATTTAATCTAGTAATTTTCAGGACAAAGGATGTTAATTTTAAAATCCTAAGAAGACTTTTTAGACAAAGCAGGAGATGCTGTGAGTATGATTTCTGTGTCTAGTTGTGTTGCTAGTGGCTTTCTTGAAAGCCTCATGCACACGTAATTATTATGCTAATAGTGATTTGTCAGTAATGGTACCCATGAAAAATAATCCAGAAAAGAGCAAGTATTTGAAGTAACAATAAAACAGATTTGCAGCAAATTGCCTTTTGATTTTGCTTGTCACTGGTAGAAACTTTGAAATATAATATTAGACATTAACAAAGGATTAATTTTTATGGGAATGAATATGTAATACACTTGTGATTTAAGTAGTTGATTTATTATCTGGTTTCATGTATGATTGTTGGAAAAAGTTGTCTAGATGCAGCTGATGCTGGTTTGAGCCAATGGAAGACTAAGTGATTCATTGATGTTTCTTTCAAGAATATTTTGTATTTAATGATACTGCAATATTCATTATTTTGTCTCCAACTTATACCTGCCTGTATAGTTTCATCTTCAGGCAGAGAGGTTGTCTGGGAGTTGAAGAACTGAGCTGAAATCCCTGCCTCATCTATTTGTACAGGTTTCTTGCCATTATCTGTGTATGACAATTATGACGTCATTTCTGGCTGCTTGTAATTACCATGTGATTAGAAAGGTCTCATGGTGTCATAACATCAAAATTATGAATCATGCTTCTCTTTTAGTTCTTACTATTCTCTCTTCATACCATCTTTCTCTTAAGACAGGGTATTATGATTATGTGGTTGGTGAAAAAGGAGATGAAGGACCCCCTGGACCTCCAGGACCTAAAGGTCAACGTGGTATGCCTGGTGAGTGAGACATCACAGCTCAAATAATTAAGCAGGAGTCCACTCAAAGGTCTTGTTGCAGGCTAGGATTTTAGATGCCTAGGAACCTGCTTACAATAGTATGTTCAAATTACTCACAGCTAATTGCAGAATTGAAATGTGTCATAAGACTCTATGTCATCTTACAAATACCTCTTTGTGTACATAACTGAGTTGAGCACCTAAGCACACTGACATCCTGACTCAAGACCTTAGTGAACTACTGCATCAGCACTTAATTTGTATATGCCATAGACAAACCATTAGGGCTGTAATTCTTCTGTTAAAGGATATGAACTTCTTTCTCCCTTTTTTATTTAGTAGCTTTCATACTTTGTCTCAGGACATTCTTCTTGTCTGTCATTCCAAAATAATGAAGATCTGCAAGTTTTTGATTATTTTGGCTACAATGTAAAATGAAAATGTACTGATTAATTATTTGAGCTGTATCACAATATAACAAGAACTTGTGGGCTGAACTCTGAGGCAGCATCTTGTAGACTATATTTCATACTTACTTAATAAGTCTATATGTGTTTTGATGTTCTGGTTTTATGAGTACTTGTATATCTGTTTTTGTTGCATTCAGTGAATACACTTTGTTATTATTAATCTACGTACATACAAGGAATGTAGTGGGAAAGTTGAGCATTGCAAAGAAATTATTGCATTGTTAAGAGGTGGTATATTTACTACATCAAGTAATAGTGGCAAAAAGAAGAAAATTTGCAGGCCTGCAAAGTCTCAAGTAACCAAGTGCACCCTCACCTAAAATAAATTCCTGCTTGTTGTAAAAATGCAAATCTTGACAGATTTCAGTGTGAATTGTCAGTGTGCAAAGGTTGCATAAGCAGTGGATTCCTACTTAGGCAAACCCAAACTCTTAAGATAAAATAAGCTTATGAAGCAGAAGCCCAGAGTTTGTAGTCAGTGTTACTGAGTAGTGACTTTATAGAGTATATAGTGACTCAACTCAAGTTCTAAATACATTGCTTTTGCAGGGCCACAGGGTCCTCCAGGAGCTGCTGGTCAACCAGGTATGTGTAGTGATCCAGTGTATGCTGCTCTTCCTGCTCACTATACTGAATCAATTCTGTGAAATCTTAACTTCAGATGGCTTGAGATGTATGTCTTAGTAGCAAAAAATTCTCGTATGTAAGCTTTGATGAGCCAAATAATTAAATAGAGGTTAAAGACCAAGTTTAAATGTCTTTACATTCTTATTGTGATTATTTAATAGTTACAAGATCAAAAAAAAATCGGGGATGAACTAATTTTGTTTGTCTGTCACTCATACTATTGAGTACTTGCTTTGCTTTGAAATTCCATTTTTCCAAAAACTTCTTTTTTGTATTTTATTTCCTCTTTTGTCAGGTGTGACAAGACCTGGCCTGAGAGGTCCCCCAGGTTTTCCTGGGCCAAAAGGAATAAAAGGAGAGAAAGGACAAACTGGATCATGTGTTGTAGGCCCTCCAGGGCTACCTGGTATTACTGGCAGACCTGGTTCTGTTGGATTACCAGGTCCTCCAGGAGAACCAGGTGATGTTTCAATATTTTCTATATGATGAACAAGAACATATCTTGAGTCAATTAGAGAACTGTCTAAATAAACTTCTGTTATAATGGTGCGTGCTCATTTTATTAACAGGTAGAGTAACGTTTCAAACAGGCCTGCCAGGACTTCCTGGAGAACCAGGGTGTACAGGATCTCCAGGACTTCCAGGAGATATTGGCATGAAAGGTCAGTTTTAGCAAACTATCACTCAGAGTTAGATAGTGCAATCCAGTAATCTTAATAGACCCTCATGTCATTTTGAATGTAATTAACCTTTTAAGCTGTTTGAATTTGGAGATCTATGAAAAGTGATTAGGGATAGCAAGATGTCCTCTTCCCCTCAGACCAAAAGGCAACTCAAAGAGCAGTGCGTGTGCCATTGCTGCACATCTGTCGTACAACAGAGTTTAGATCTTCACTGAAACAAACTATTATTACAGATTGGTAGGGTTTTCATATTGCTATGTTCAACACTAATAGTTACTCTCTGAGAGAAAATTCCTTCTGTAAATTTCAGCACAGGAGCTGCTTAATCTCTGCCATTTGCTTGTCATTAAAGTCACCCAGGCTGTTTTGGAAGTAATTTGGCTAGTTTGAAGCCAATGCTCCCTTCTTTGGGGAAATACAGTGACTGCGTTCAAATGGCTTACTCAAACTAGACTGGAATTTAAACTAATTGTTGTTTAAATTAAAAGTGAAATTTAATTGAAATTATAAACCAAAATAAATTAAAAATAAAATATTAAACTTTAAATCACATTGCAGTTAAACCAGGATGTTCGTGCCGTTTCAATTAAATATAACCAATTCTAAGTAACTTTCTGACCACTGGAGATTTTGTACTGTGTTGGAAGTGGTCTTCCAGTAAAATTAAGGCCATGATTCTGCCACTGTCTGGCCAAAAGTTGTTAGCTATCATCTGTAACAAACTATCTAACACAGTAGTGAAATTTGGGAATGGCTTGCTGTGGAACAACTAATGAATTATTTTCATTCTAGGTGACGAAGCTGGTGTGTGTACTGATTGCAGCTATGTTCCAGGATTACCTGGTCATCCTGGTTCTCCTGGGCCCTATGGCCAGGATGGTGTGCCTGGTAAATTATCTTGCTGTTTCTAACAGGATCGTAGGAAATCCCAATGATTTTGCTTTGAGTGCAGTTCTAACTAGCCCTGATGTAGCTCCATCAACTGATACAAGCACAAGCCCTAGAATAGGTGGAGTCACATTGCTAATAGGCTTAGGTGCAGCCTGATGCCAGGTCAGTCTATGATGATGCAGTCAGTGTAACTAGTAGAAATATTCAATGCTGGCTGTGATTATCAGAGCCTGTCAAAATTCATATGCTTGTTTTCTTTTCTTTTTTTAAGTATACTGGGATTTTTTTCCAGGTAGAGAAGGAACAATGGGTCCAAAAGGTTCTTCAGGTTCTCCAGGAGCACCAGGATTTCCAGGAGTTCAAGTAAGACTTTAGTTTTTCAGATTATTTTTCAGATTACTCATTGTAATCTGAAAATGAGAAAATGAGAAAACTCATGGTTGCTGTTACCTGCAGTGTAACATATTGGGTGATCTAAACAATTTCTTTCTGTAGTAATGAATGTGTCTGAATGGGAGGTCTAGGTAGAGATTGTAATATATGGCTGACCTAGTTTCACATGAGTGTGTTTTGCTGAGTGCAGCAAGAAATTCAGCCCAAGTAGTGAGGCAGGTAAATACCCGTGTGATTAACCTGTGCTGCATTTCATGATGGCTCTGCTGCTTCTTCTGCCTGATGTGGGTAGTTTATAGTTAACTTCTGTTTGTCTTCATAATTCTAAGCATAAGTAGAATTTAGCGTGCTGCGATCTTCATCTGATTCTTACTTCTGTTTCCAGCATAGTCAGGTCTTGTTCAAACCCCAGCTGTGCAGAGAAACTTCATAATATCTTCTATGGGGAGCAAAGGACATTTCCTCTTTGGAAACACCATGAAGAAGGAAAGCTGATACCTGCTGCCACAGACATACCATTTGGTTGTTCTAACTTATGTCTGAAGCAGTAATTATTTATGACAACTTATGGTTGGTGCAATCCAATTGAAAAAAGCACAACTATTTATAGTGGTGGTTGCTGTACAGCTGTAGAATAAGTCTACTTGGACATTTTTGCAGAAGGCTCCCAAGAGTTCATGAATCCATGATCACTAGACCTCTCAGTTTTTGGCTTGTTCCAATTTTGACTGGGATAGAGTATCCACTGTCCATGGATAGAGTACCGTGAGGGAGAAAGGAGAGAAGTGAACTATGAGTAGAGTTAACTGTTGCTGTTATAGTGTCCCTGAGGAAATATTCCCATGTGGAGGAGAAATCTATAATTAGATATTAAGGTACTTCCCTGCCCTTCCTTAAGGGCAACCAAAGCACAACCAGGTAACTAACAGTCTGATCCATTAAATGATCCTGCATCGTTCCTGCTTACAGTAATTTAAATGAAATGATAATCAAGACCAAGTGGAGTAAAGATGCGAGAAAAAAAATCAAAAAAGCTCCAAAGAACCCTGTTCATTGATGTGTGCCATTACAGAACTGCTCTTGGATATTTAATTTTAAAATAAAAAAGCCTGAAAACAGTTGATGTGTTTAGCACTGTATTTTATTTTATTACTCTGTTCAAGGGAGCTCCTGGTTTTAGAGGAAAACAAGGACAAAAAGGATCAAAAGGTGAGCCAGGATATGTATATCCAGAAGGGCAAAAAGGTGAGCGAGGAGATCCAGGGGCCATGGGAGACCAAGGAAGAAAAGGTTCAAGTGGATATGCGGGAAGACCTGGCTCTAAAGGATTCAAAGGTTCTAAAGGTGAAAAGGTGGGTGTGCACTGTTTGCAACTGATATAGAACTAATGAAAAAACAAGTTAGCAGGGCTTTTCAATCTATTCAGATACTTAACTGATTTAGTACATGACTAAGAGGTGATATTCTCAACTATAGCAACCAATATGCAAGAGAAAGAGAGTAAATACTCTCATGTAGTACCAGAGAGACATTATGCTAGTGTACCTACCTGTTGCTGAAACACCTCATCAGTCTTTTAGTTTGAATATTTATATTGGAGCATTATTTTGGATTTATATGATGAATAAGATTTAAAAAAAAAAATGTTTTTCCTGACCCCTTAAAACTATTTAAAGGAAATAATTATTCATATAATTCCTCTTAATAGCTCTCTATTTGTAACCATTTATATTAAAATTTTTATTTCTTTTTCATTAAGTAAATAGGAGAAGAAATTACTCTTAAATTAGCAGAGCTACTCTATTACTAAAGTAATTCAAAATTATAGCTAGACAGAGAACTGAGAATTTTATGAAAGCTGGAAAGCGGGTCATGCTTGTTATACGCATATGTGTAATCATTAATAGGGATTAGCTGGTTCAAAAGGAGATAGAGGACTGCCTGGATTGCCTGGTCGTCTTGGTCTTCCTGGAGAGATGGGGCTTCCTGGACTGCCGGGATATGGACCACAAGGAATAAAAGGTTTCAAAGGATCCAAAGGAGTATCTGGTCTACCTGGATTGCCTGGAGAAGCTGGTTTGTACCCTTCCATTTTAACATATTTTACTTATTTTAAAGAGTACTTGATTGAAATTGCAGAGATGGTTAGATTGAAGTCAAAGAGTTTTTCTTGTGATGAGATTTCCACAGTGTTGTTTCAGCTTTGTTCTCCTTGTAGCTAATAACAAAAGGGGTCATCAGATAATTGAGATTGGAAGGAGCCTTATGAAGTCTTTAGTCTAAACTCCTCAGAGCAGGGTGAGCTATGAACTCCGACCAAGTCACTCAAGGCATTATCTGGCTGGACCTTGAAAACCTCCAAGGACAAAGACAGCACATTTTGTCCAGGCAGCTTGTTCTAGTGCTTGAGAGTCTTCATCATGGAAAAAAATAAGTCTTTAAATATGCATCCAGTCATTGTCATTAGTGTGAGCTAGGTCAATAGGTGAAAATAAGAAGGACTTAATAATTTTTTGAGTAGTGAAAAACACTATATGCTAATGTATTTGTAGGCCAGAATAATTTTGAAGAACACAGCAGATATAATCAAAGTTTCTTAAAGAAAATACCTGTTAAATAATTCTGAAATGGAAATGCAGATTTAATATTTTACAATCGCATGTTTTTTCTACTGACTTTGTAGTTCCTTTCCTGAGTCTCCATTAGACTGCTCCTGCCATGATAACCTCCACTATCGTGCAGTAGAACTGGGAAGGAATCAGCAGGCTTTATGAAGCCAGAATCTGAAGGCTTTTCAAAGTCTGCTAAAATTTCAAAAATATGGAAAGTGCAGAAGACTGTGTTTTTAACCAAGTAGATTGATTACTAATATTTTTAGTTTTTAAGATTATATATTGCCAAACTATAAAGCTTTGTAAACTTTGATTATGTATTTGTGGAAGGTCTGAAAGGAGAGCCCAGTCGGATAACTTCATTACCAGCACTGCCAGGACCTCAAGGACCAAATGGTTTACCTGGACCTCCAGGAGTGCCTGGTAAGTACATGTGCATTAAGTATGGTAAAAGTCAGAGATAATCTGATCTGGATTTCTTTCCCAGTTCTGGCTAGGTAAAACTGGCGGCTTACTTTGAAATAACTACAAAAAGGATTTCTGCGGTACAGGCACTGTGGAATTAGCCCTAGCATTCCCTTTCAAGAAAGCTAATGGAAGGGCACACAGGGCCATGTCCATGGTGTACCAGTATGGCAGAGATTCCAAGTAGTCCTATGCCTTGGCTAGGTTCCTCCAAGAACCAGAAAGATCTGGTGCATATGCTGTAGCTTATGATATCCAGAACGGCACCTCTGCCATAATTTTGACAAAAGCATGTCTAAAATTATGCTGGTACTGCTGCAACCTTCATGACCAAAGGGAAGAAATAGGTTAAAGCATTCTTAAATTTCCTGAAGCCCTTGGCTCTTCTCAGCCTTTGCAGGAGCACAGTCAAAAAAGTGGCTGTATTACTAAGTTTCCCAGTTCCTTTTTGATGCTGCTGTTACTAACTATTGTTCTAAGATACTAAGTATGTGAGTTTCCTTTTTTGTGTGGGTTTTGAGCATGAGTTCTAGATGCAGTTTTATTGATTGCTGGTGTGCAGCAGAATTTTTGGATGCACTGAAGTGACATTTAGTCTTTCCTGTAAGGCATCCTTGCTGTGATTTCGTAGAACAGTAGTCCTTAAAGCTGCCCTGAATAGTACAGGAAATTTCTTGGTAGCTTCTGTTCTTACAGTTGCTTCTGTTACAAGCCTCAACACTATAATGCGTGTTTGTATCTTTTCAACAAGTGGAAGATAAGTATCTGCATGTTTTTTTTCCTAGAAGTCTGGAATTTGGGTAGATGGTAAAAAACATAACTCACTGCTTTGATAGTGTGAACATAGTTTATTATTTTAACTCTGAAAACCTACTGTGGGGAGAATTAGTGTGTAAGTTCTAGTGTAATTTCCAGTGGTGTCCTGATTAATAATGATAAACTATGTAATATATACCTAATCTTAGAAGCTGATGTTCTGTGGTTTACTTAATTTCTTTGTGCAGGTAGAGTTGGAACAAGAGGTCAGCAAGGTGATTCAGGACAGCCAGGCCCAATAGGTGATACAGGCTTTCCAGGGCTTGGATTTCCTGGATATCGAGGTCCAAAAGGTAAAATATGCTTTTTGACCTTAAAAAAAAAAAAAAATGTGGGAGGGTGAGTCCACATTAAAAACAGTCAACAAATTGTAAGAGGATCAGTGAACATTAGGCATTTTAGCGTTCTGGTAATTTACTGATGTAAATCTTACCAATTGCAAGTCTGAAATATTTTAAAGTATCTCAGACAATCAAGTATCAAGTCTATTGGCAGGAAAGAATTTTAAAGACACTGGTGTTTTGTGGAATAAAGGCCAAAGAGGTGCAGCCCATCTGAATGCCATGCTTACTTTAAATGGATTCTCTTCACCTGAATATGTTTCAGAGGCAGAACTAAGTAGTTTATTTTTAAATAGTTTTAGTTACATACAATGCAACACTTGCTCTAATTTGAAGGTTAATAGAAAGCATGTAAATTTGGTCATTCTTTGTGCAAGGTTATATTCTGCTTTGGACACTAGAAATACAAAGAAATTCTCAGAATACTGTTAGGGCAAGCCAGAAAGGGAAGTAAGTTCTGATAGTAGTATGACCAAGCTGCTTGTTAAAACAAACAGTAGGAAACTGACATTAGAATAGCTTCACTTTTTAAAAAAATCCATGTTAAACGAGTGATTTAAAACAAGTAACTAAGCAATGTTAAACACTGAGTGAATGTGTAAGGAACAGGATGCAGTGTATCACATCAGCTCTGAAATCAAGATACTTTGTCTTCAGCTCATGTAAGTTACTGTAGTGTCAGAAGCTCATAACTGCATCCTGGCAATACCCATTTGTGAAATATGGGTGATAACCGTAACATCTGTGCTGCCTTTTATTTCCCTTTCCAGGAAATAAAGGGCTTGCAGGAGACAGAGGATCACCAGGTTGTGAAGGAAAGACTGGAGAACCAGGCCAAGCTGGAAAACCAGGACATCCAGGAGAAAAGGTTTAGTTAAAAATATGACACTGAGCAAATAAATCAAGTGCAGTTATAGGAGTTCCTGTATTTCCTGACCAATGATGCTTAAACTATGAAATTAAATTCTTTATGTAAAAATGGGATAAGGCCAAAATTTTAAATTCATGTGCTCTCAAGTGTTTGGGATGTTTTAGTATTGCAGCTTTCAGAGCACAAAGAGGATATGACATTGCTTGTAGCAAAAAACTGAGGCCATATCTTCTGAAGAGATGGCTATTCAGAAGTTGCAATTAAGGATGTATTTTATGGAGATCAGCGACAAGTAAGTTTGCATTTAATTATAGCAAGTGCTCTGTCAAATTGAAGCATGAATCACATATGTTCGAGGTAATCTTGCAACCACTCTTGATGAATAGCAGAATTGAATGTACTCATGGCATATGTAAGCATAAGCTTGGCTACTCAGAAATCAGGATTCAAAGGTGGACCAAATAATAGCAGCAGAATGATTTGTAAAAAAAGGCATTTCTTTTGTTATTCTTTTGTGTGTTTCTGACATGACAAAGTGTGAGGTTTAAGGTTGTGGGTTTAAAAATTTTTTTAAGAACACCTGGATGGCCTTTGTGTTTCAAGTATATCATCAATGACTGATATAAAGTCAGCTCCACTGACCTGCATTATGAATATATTGATTTGGTGGTACTCAAAGCTAGTACCCAACACAACCAGAAGTTCAGTCAGATGAAAAAACCTAATTCAAACTTTCCTTTCAGGGAATAGATTTGGGACGTTTGTGATAAAAGCAGACTTCATGAAAAGCAATAATAATAAGAGTGATTTAAAAAAAAACACCAATAACTGGCTTGGAGTATTCCAAGACATATCTGATTGCTAATCTTGACTATTTAAAGAACTATTTTGATAAAAATATTACTAACATGTAAAAATTAAGGAAAAGTTGTATTTATATAATCTTCAACTGAGTGTTGAAGGGTCCAAGGGCCTCAAGGGCAAATGGAGGGAAAGGTGTCCAGCATTGCTCAGCAGCAGTTTCTTAAAGTTAGAAGACAAAGTTCAAAAGCTGTCTAGACTAATTACTACTCTGATATGAAACCTGCAACTGATTAATAGGGAACATCCAATTCATCTGCTGAACTGAACCCATTAAAAATGACATTGTAATGAATTTAATTGATCATGCAGTGGAGAAAGTATTTTGGCAAATTTGCAGAACATAGTGGATTGTTTACATTTCTCTCTGTTGCAGGGTGACCCAGGCATGGTTATTCCTGGAGAGCCAGGTAGACTGGGTTCACCAGGAGGTCATGGCATTCCTGGCCCAAAAGGTGATACTGGATTTCCTGGACTTCCAGGTCTACCAGGGAGCGCTGGACGTGATGGTGCTGATGGCCTAAGAGGTACTGTTGTCAAACAAGCACAAGGAACACAGCAAGTTATTTTAAGGAAAGGGAGGAAGCCAAGTCAAACAAAGCTCATCCAAAGCCTGAAACTTCTACTTGCATCATTTTTAATCCAGTCTCCTTTCTTTTAGGAAATCGTGGTCCACCCGGAGTTCCTGGAGATCCAGGATTTCCAGGGAAACCTGCTGAATGTCTTATTGGCCTGCCAGGTTTGCCAGGTGGCCGGGGAGCTATGGGCCCACCAGGTAGGACCTTCTGAATTAAATGTGCCATTTGACTGGGTGAATCTGTATTTATTTGTCTTCCAGTGGCCTGAGGGACCTGAAGCTGTTTCTGGATATTGGTTATAGGAGAATATACAAAAAAATGTGAACCCATTTAGAACATGTGCTCTCTGTAGATCAAAGAAACCACATGGATTATGACTCAGATTAAATTGTATAACATATTAAAAAATCACAAACTGGCCCAAATTCCACAGCAAAAAGGATACTTCTGTCATGTCTCCCATATGGGACTGAACTTAGATTTCTTAGTGAAATATGATTGATAAAAATACAAAGCAGAGAAAGTGCTTAGCTAAGTAAAAATCAGTTTGGGATCTCAAAAATACCTGTGTATACTGCATATGGTTTTCAGTCCAAAAGAACACACTTGGGTACCCACCACAGTCCTCCAATATGTATTCTCAAAAGTATGATTTTTTTTCTTTTCTTTTTTTCCCTAAGAGAATGAATACAAAATTGGTGGGGTTTTCGTGTTTGTGTTTTTCATCTTTTTCTGAAAAAGAACAGAATTCTCTGCTCTCACCTCTTTTGTCTTCCCCTTCAAAAAAAGAGAAACAAATAACACACCCATAACTCCAAAGGCTTCCCAGATACCTATGTTGTATCATAGATTTAGCCCTCAAACAAGCAGAGTTGAAGTAGAGTTTCATTCTCATGATGACAAGATAGAAATGAAGGTTTATTTTCCAAACAGATGTATTATACTACACTGTCATGCATTTTTCTTAGGAGGAAGAGGTTTGCAAGGTTCAAAAGGAAAACTTGGTCCTCCTGGCTTGAGTATCCCAGGAATCTATGGAAATCCTGGGGAACCTGGGTTAATAGGCCTTCAGGGAAATCCAGGCTTACCTGGTCCCAAGGGACAGTCTGGAAGGCCAGGAATCTCTGGTGTACCAGGTAAGTATTCCCTGAATTGATGTAGAAATTAAGTCAATCTCTGCAAAAATATGTCAGCTGTGCTTTTCTAAATTGAAGAAGCTGAAATACTTTTCCATCAACAGCTTTCATATATCACAGAGATCTTTGTATATGGAAAAGAAATACATCGTCATCCCCTAAGTGACAAGCATATCTTAAAGTCATCATGACATAGTACTGAATTTTCTTTTACAGTCTTCAGAGAACAGAGGACTGTTTTCTGTACAGTAATGCAATTGCAATACAACTTGAATTAGTTAACAGTTAAAGCACGTCCCTTTCATAATGGGAGTGTAAAGCATTGAGTTCTGACTCAATATCCATTTTCATACAGCTTTGACAAACTTTCATCTTTTTCTTAAAAAGCAAATTCAGATCCTGAGTCTCCGTCAATGATCAAATACTAACAGATGTGTGCTCCTATTGCTTCAATTCCACAGGCTCAATGGGAGAGCCAGGTGTTATGGGCCTCATAGGAATTCCTGGACCTCCTGGCATGATTGGAAGACCAGGAAATCCGGGTATCAAAGGCAAGTGATCACAGTATCTGCCTTCATTATTACTTAGAAACTTCCATGCAAAAGTAGTCTTGTGATCTATCTCAATGCATGTTGTCCCTCTTGAATATTGATGTTATGCCATACTTTCTTTCAGTCTTGTTAAATATTTGGCTTCTGTATATATTCCTTCTACAGCCTGAATGAGAACATTATTGTTTATTTTAGCAATTTTGAAATGCCAATTTTTCCATTTCATTGATAGTTGTAAAAGTCACAGATGATTTCCTAAGTAAAGAACAGAGACCTGTTTTGCTCCGTTTTTCTTTCCATCCCGTTCTTATTTCAAATATAATTATATGTTTTCAATAGATTGTACATATATATTCAGTATAAGAAATAATCACCGCCTCTTGCCAAAATCTCATAGGATTTTTATGGGTGATTGGAGTAATTAAGAAACTAGTTTAGATTGATTTGGAATGTTTATTTAGATATGTAGATGTCCTTGAAGACAGGAGTTTCATTGCTTTCTTTATGCTATCAGGCTTCTTCAGAAAGTTACATTGTATTTTCTTGCAGGTTCTTCTGGTTTCCCAGGTCTAAAGGGAAGAAAAGGGTTTCTTGGGGTAAAAGGTGAACCAGGTGATAAAGGTTTCCCTGGACCATCTGAGACCTTCGTTAATATTGGGAATAAAGGAGAACAAGGCTTAAAAGGTACACATTCATTGTTCTGTTATTCACAATTAGTGGTGATTGTCATCTATTTTGCAGTTCCAGTGAACTCAAAAACATGGAATAAAACTGACTCTACTACTAAGAGTATGCTCATGCCTTTGAAATAATTTTTGGTGAATGTTAAAACTGCCATTTTATTTATGGGATAGTTTGATCTTGCACTGAATATTTATTTACATTTTAATGAATAATAATGCATTGGTAGTACTAGGAGGCTTCTATTCATGTATGCTATACATTCGTGCTTTTGCACATTTAGGAACTGTGAGCACAGAAACAGGTTCAATTACAAACTAGATGCTGGATTGCAAAGAAATTGAGTCTGTTTAGAAATATTGACTGTTACGAGAATTTTTTTGCTCTCTGTATATGAGTTGTACTTGCATAACTAATGCTATCTGGCTTTTTGTAGGCATTTTCCTATGGAAGTTTTCAGAAGCTTCCTTTTGCCTCCATATGAGAAATACAGAAGTCATTGCCTGTGAGCTTGTGTCATAGAATCAAAATCCTATGCTCCACTTCTGCTTCATCAGCTTTAAGGGTTATAATAATTTAAACTGCGCAAAACTTACATTCTAAGATGTTGTTTCATAATATTTTTTTAAAATGGAACTTTGCTTTAGGACATCAAGGAAGAATGGGTCTAAAAGGAGAAAAAGGAGATGCTGGTGTTCAAGGTCCACCAGGTCTTGATGGGCCTGAAGGAATACCCGGTCTATCAGGTATGGAAAATATGTAGATGGAAAACTACTGTACTGTGTGTATAACAGAGATAATATTATCTCAGTGCTAGCACATAACCTTAGCTCCAGCAGCACCAGTGCATTCTCTGTTACTTCTGAAGCTTTTTTGAGAATTCTGAAACTAATTTAAAAAGCTGGTATTTGAAAGCCACTGCAGCTAGTGACAAATGAATCTGTTTCCTTCCAATTATAGAACATTGTTTGGGATAATAAATAGAAAATAATATTAAATCCTGAATAATAATTACTTAAAAATCTAAAAATTGATGTGGCCAATGGATAAAAAATTATACTTACAAGAGTGAAGTTTAAATTCCCAAAATTAAGAGAAAAGTAAAAATTCTAAAATATGAACACTACAGCTGTGCACAAAACGGTTTCAGAAGTTTTTATCAATTTCAGATTGATTTTAATTCCCTTTTGAAAGTGTGCATGTTTGGCTTATATTTTGAAAGTTACCACGTATTCAATGAAAAGCAGGACTAAAAAGAACCTGCATTAATTATAAACTTACCTAAGCTGTTTTTTTCAATTTAGTGCTAATAAAATATCTTAACCTCATTGTGTTTCTATATCTCTGTAGTCAGAGGTGTCCCTTTCTATGGCAGGGGCATTGGAATTATTTGATCTTTAAGGTCCCTTCCAACCCAAACTATTCTATGATTCTAGTTTTGATTCTTTGATGACTTCTTTCTAGAAAGCCATACATTTCTATCTAACAGATACATAAAAATAAAGGCAATTGGAAGTAATGTTAAACTTGTAAACAAAATTACTCTTCTTCAATTAGCAGTGCTATATGTCATTTTAACATCACTGCTATATTCTGTCATTAGCATCCTTTGAAGTCATTGCAGTGTAGCCACTACAGGAAAAACTGCAAATGTTCCACTACTTTTTATGGAAGAAAATAAGATTTCACCTGCATAAATATTCAGGAATTGTATCCTGGGATTTTAACATCTGGATGTTCTGGATGCAAGGAGAGCCTGTAGTCATTAAACTGCAAGCTGACTTAGCTAAAGGAAGCTAAACATAAGAGAATGGAAGGACATTTCCTTAAACCATGTAAAAAAACCCTCTCGATTGTACTAGTCATAAGAAATGCTTAATGAGTAAGCAGTAATGCAATTGTGACATGCCCAGAAAGCAGACTGAACTTGGAAGGAACAATGAGAGTCCGGTACATAAATACAAAATCATAATCTTGATCAAAATTTACAAAAGTATCATTTCAGCTACTGCTCCAAGTGTTGCAATAACAAAGCTTAATTTCACTATTGATACATAAGATGCTTGGCTTTCTGCCAATAATGAGAATTTTATCTGTGCTGGGACAAGAGGCTGCATGTTGGTTTATAAAATAATATGATGCCATGTCAAGGTGTGCAGTAGAGGATTCCATATCCACAGCAGTTCTGCCAGCCAGCCAGTGTCTAATGTGAACATGAGAAGATTACATTTATTTTTTCATTTTGCAGGCGTCAAAGGATTTATGGGTCCTCCAGGGATTCCTGGAGGACAAGGATTCCCAGGTGCACCAGGAAACAAAGGAGACATGGGAATTCCAGGTCATTTTCTGTTAATCTATAATACAAATTCATAGAGCTATACAGAATCATTTGCACAGAACCAAATAGTTACTGGAAGCATGCTGCACAATATTTACACTGAGATTTATTCTTTGCAGTACCTGTCAATTTTTCACCACCCAAGTATTTGCTTGACTTGCAGAATGAAGTTCTTCCTCTCTCTAAATGAAATATAGCTTTTTTAGTTTATATATTTTTACATGTAAGAACCTCTTTTTAATGTGTTTGGAAATAAAATCACCTGACTGTAAATGTCTTTAATTAATATAAAATCAGTAGGTCACAAAACATGAGGTGTGGTATGCAATTGTAATCCTTTCAAATCTGATATCAATATCTGATCTTCCCAGGTCCAAAAGGACATAAAGGATCTCCAGGCTTTCCAGGGCCTTCGGGTGACCCTGGTCCACCAGGCTATGGTGGCTTTCCAGGTGACAAGGGAGATCCTGGGTATTCATCTGTTGGGCCTCCAGGAGAACCTGGTTCAAAGGTATAAAGGCAATGGCAACGTTGTCATATTACGCAATGAGCAGAATCTTTGACTATAGAAACAGAATAACATGTAAGCAAGAGCTGTGGACTCTGCAGAAGTAGATGATTTGTTAGTGACAAGAAATACAAAAATCCTATTATTTCATTACTCAAGAGAAGTTTTTGAGCTTGTACTTCATTTTCTCTTTGTGCAAGAACATCTCACGTGTAAAGATGTAGTATCTTGGAAATAACTTTCTTTTCCGGAAGTTGTTAATACATTAAGAACAAGGACTTGCACTTTAAAAAGTCAGCAGTAGGAATACTTGCATATTAAAAACTACAGAAAAATATAATCTTAGAAAGTACAATGTAAAGTTGTACTGTTGGTTTTTGACAATCAAGTACTATCTTTACACTAGATTAACTGGATTTTTTTCTTAGCAATACATATTACATTCAGTATATATGATGTTCAGTGGCACATTTTATATTTTGCTAAGAAAAAACACAGTATCTTTTAAGTTAGATCAGCTGGATAAAATTTGACATATTCTTGTACAGCTGGGAGGCTTTTTTATGTATGAGATTGTCTGAAATATGATTTTGATATGGTTCAAGTGTGGAATTTAATTTATTTAATGTTAAGTGATTCTTTATTTATTTGTACAACTGCTGTTTTCTCAGGGAGATATGGGCCCTCCAGGAGTTTTGGGCAGCAAAGGAGAAAAAGGATCCCAGGGTCTTCCAGGAAATACAGGAGTACCAGGGCCCCATGGGATCCGAGGGGAAACTGGAAGTACAGGCGTCCCAGGTATGTATTGGTTACAGAGGTACTGAGATGTTGACATGCTTCTAGAAGAAGATAATTTCTTAATAAACTACACAGGGTTCCTCTGAGGTGGTACTTTAATATTTGACTGCTATAAACCTAAACATTTCCTCTGTAGTGAGTCCAGCCAGGCTGGCTTAGGTCTGCTGGAGATCTTTCACTGCTAGCCAAAGTAGAAATTCTAGTGAAGTTCTCAGACTAGGTCTGGATTGAGTGATAATTCCTTTTCTCCTGCGCTCTTTTTTATTACAGGGAAGGTTGGACCTCCTGGAGATACTGGTGTTAAAGGACTGCGGGGCTGCCCAGGAGAACAGGGCATTTCAGGCCCTCCTGGTAAGCATGTCTCCCAAATCACTGCCCCATCGCTTGTTACTGTCTTTGTAATAAGGCAGCTCATGTTGGAGCTTTTTAGAATTTAACTGATCAGCTAAATTGTTTGCTAGTTTGAGGTTTGGTGTACCTTCTCTGGTTTCAGCTAAGGTCTTTGACAGCCTATTTTCAATTTTATCAGTTTAGCTGAAGAAAGAGGTTTTTAATTTTATTTGACTACTGTAAAGCAAAAGCCTTCTTTTTTTTTTTTATCATCCAGGGGTCTCAAGATATTACATCCACTCAGTTGTAAGAAAGGCTTGTGCTGCCTTCTAAATGAGAAGAATAAACTAAGATGTAATATGTAGCTAGATGAGAGGGGGGAGAAAATGAATTACAGTGGGAAGAGGGGAGAGAGTTGTAGTTATTTGTTAAAGCAACATAAAAGATCAAACTACTTAAAATATATCTAAGGGGGAGTATGTAAACATGCAGCAACAGAGAAGTATGCAATACAGACTTTATTAAAGTGCTAGTTATTGTCCTCAAAAAGAGCACTGAATGCTCTTCTATTCAGAGATCCACGTCAAAATTATGATGCTGTTGTTTTGTAGATTTTGTGAACTTGCTCTGACTAATTGGTGGAATTTTCTGTTTAGAGAAACTTTGAATTTGTAATAAAGCCAGGGAGAGAAACCACACTGCCTGTGGAGTCCTAGAATGTCTCTGAATGACAGGAAGTGATTGCCTGTGAAAATAGGAGGTGTTAAATCCATTCAAGTCCAGTGAGCTCAATAAAAATTATATGCTGCTCTTTGATGGTTTTTATATACCAACACAGTTATGTCTATCTTTGAAGTTTTCAAACTAATTAAATTTTAGTAAGGGCAACTCTTATCCTCTGCCTTTGAAACAGATAGTAATAGAAGTGAAAATGATATTGTGGTCTTTTGTAATTCACAGGTGCTCCTGGAGAACCTGGAAGAAATGGACTTGTTGGTGGAAGAGGCAATCAAGGTCAGGATGGTATGCCTGGTACCCCAGGAGCAAAGGGAGAACCAGGTAACACCAGTGAAATATTTTATACTATTTTACAATTGTTTTTTTCCCTAGTTAAGTTGACAAGGATTATTTGGGAAGGATCAATAAGAAGCTTATGTGGAGGCAAAGATAAGTCTATAAGGAGGAGTCTTCTCACTTTTATGTAATTCACAGGTTTTTCTGCATAATTATTGTATGTGCTGTCAACAACCCAAATGCACGTCACTACTCTATTATAAATGTGTTTCATCATCAGTTATAGTTTGCATATAACTAAAATTACTTTTCTGTGAATTTGGAAAAATTGTATGAAATATTAGACAACTATGATGTTTCTAATAGTTGTTTGAGACTTTGAGTGTGACATGTCCTAATATTTTATAGGAGCAACAGGGAGAGGAATCCCTGGCCTTCGAGGTGTTCCTGGTCATAAAGGTGAGTTGTCTTTCAGAAAACAAGAGCTTAATTTTTAAATATCATAATCACTGCCTTCATCTTCAAGTTACCTCTTGCTTAAGGATGCTTGAAATGTCAGAAAAAAACCAAGAATTATTCTGTGCTATTGATCAGTGATTTTGTGCTATGTATTAAATGTCAAGAGTTCCTAAATTTGAAACTTCTGTCCAAAGTAAATAAAGGAGCTAACTTCCCATGTTTTGCAAAGGTGATTCTTGCATTCTAAGGCTTTTGAAATTTTAATTTTTATACACAGTGTGTATACATACAATTTGGTTAGCAGTGTATGCTCTAATGAAAACAGGTGATGCTGCTAAACCCTAAGTATGCTGTATGAATGCTGCAGTGATTGCATTTTTGTTCATCTCCCCTTTTTATATTCAGGAACATAAATATACTGAGGGAGCTTTCCCATTTTTTAGGTTTCACATTGTATTTCTAGAATGATTAGAAATCCATTTAATTGCTTGACTTCTAAAAAAAAAATTCTTCATATCTTCTGTGTATAGATCATGCACACTAAGATCAGCCTTCTCCTTTTGGAGAAGTCTCTTCTTCTGTTGTACTTAATATTGGTGCCTTTAGCTGGAATTCAATTTAAAAGGATTTGCCCATTCTGATGTTCAAAGAAGCATTTCTTCTACTTATGCATTAAGAAATATTCCCTGTGCTGGTCTTTCCACCCTCTCAAGTTTATTCCTTTAGATGAGAAATCTAAAAAAATAGTGGAAAAATCTGAGTCCTGTCTTCTCATAACTATTTTGCTAGTCAGTAACAAGGTGTTTCTGGGTTCTTGTTTGCACTAAAAAAGTCTCAATTCTACCTTTACAATACAGTAAATGCCTGTATTCTTTGTTATCACATCGTACCATCTTGACAGCTTTCCCCAAATGTAATACACTTTGCAGGAATCAAAGGAGACATGGGACTGCCTGGTTTTCCTGGGCCACCAGGGATGAAAGGACAACAGGGTGATCAAGGACCTCCTGGACCTCCTGGCTTAGTGGGGCTACCTGGAATTCAAGGCACAACAGGCATGGCAATTACTGGCCAAAAAGGGAACAGAGGTATTGCTGGTGCAGATGGAAGACCAGGTGTGTTGTTATAATTTATTTATCTGAACTGATATCTGATAACTGAAAGCAGAATTTAGGCTGTCCAGAACTAAAGGTTAAAAGGGATCTTTCCTCAAGAGGTTTCTTAATTAATCAAATAGTTCCTTTATGGGTTAATGCAATGGTACTATTGCAAAAACCATGATGGTCTGTGCAGTATGATGTGAATTAAAATGAAGGTAGCTTTGCACACCACTTAACTGTATTATTTTGTTTTATTCCCATGCAGTCTGTAGGGCAGTTGAGATCCAGCTTTAAAGAAGTGAGATAGCGTGTGTGTGATTACAGTCTTAACTACAACTGGAGAAGTTTCAATAAACTGTAGTGCTGTAGAATTCTGCAAGAACTCAGCTCTGATCTTAGATTAAATTAGCAAACTGGAAAAATTAGTTTATTTTTAAATAGTGGCTATATTTCTTTGAGAACCACAGAGGTGGTAAACTTGAGTAGCATTATAGAGTTGCTGTAATGTTTGTGAAATGCTGTTGGCAGTAGCATTTACTTACCCTGATGTTTCTATACAGGTGCTCCTGGTCTTCCAGGACCTCCTGGTCTTCCCACTCTCAGCATGAAAGGAAGCAAAGGTGATAGAGGGGCAGATGGCATACCAGGGCAAACAGGCCCAGCCGGCAACACTGGTCCTCCAGGTCCAAAAGTCAGTAAAAGGAATGCTGCTTGTTTCTTACTCCTTTGTTGATTTTTTGTTCCTCCCATGGCAATAACACCCAGGACAATTGAAATTTAAAAAAAAATCAAAACTAACAAACAAACAAAACCAACAAACCAGACAATAAAACCCCCACATCCTCCACAAAAAACTTCTAATAGAGGAAAGCTATTAAAATAGATCTGAAAAGCAGCTTTTATGGACTTAAGGTGACCAAAAGGAACCTACCGGAATTTCTAACATGTCATTTCCTTTGCCGTTTCTATATTACAGAATGACATTAACAATGATATGACTGCTTCTAACATGCTTACTAGTGGAGCAGCTAATTCTAGTTGCTGCATATTCTGTGAACATAATGCTTTGAATATTCTGAAGAAAGAGAAAATGTACTTAATAGCATGCAGATGCTGCTTCCTTGTTTATTATTGGTGTTACCTGATTTACAGGGAATTGAAGGTCAATCAGGTTATCCTGGTGCTAGAGGGGACCCTGGATTTCTTGGATTCCCAGGTGTAAAAGGTATTTGTGTATTTATTACATACACATCTGTGTGCCAAGTACAATTGTTGACAAATTGCATTATCATAGTATGTGTGTAATAAGTAATACCAGGTATGGCCCTAAGAGACATAAGGCTTTTCCATCAAGAGCAGGATGTAGATTAGCTATATATGAAAGTGTTCACTGACAGAGCATTTTCTTTCAGTTGGGTGCAGTGGATATGTCCAAACTACTGTTTAAGCGAGGAAGGGCTAAAAACTTCAATGGCCCTCAACTGCAGGCAAAGTCAAAACAAATGTGTCTTGTGTGCCTCTGAAACTTTGGTGGTTGTTTTGGCATTTTAAACCAGACAGATGTATCTTCAGTCTTCCATTTTTAGGAGAAAAGGGCAATCGAGGACCACCTGGACCACAAGGTGCAGAAGGGCCAAGGGGACCAAAGGGCCAGCATGGTAACCAACCCTTCTCATTCTAATACCAGCAGACTTAAGTTGATTTTTGTGGTTTGTTTTGTAGTTTGTTTTTTTTTATTATAAAACAAGAGCTTTTCACTATATTTTTGTTGATAGGCGCACCAGGAGTCCCTGGTAGAATATTCTACATCCCTGGAACCAAGGGTCCTCCTGGACCGCCAGGAATCCCAGGAGAACCAGGTGATCGAGGAATTCAAGGGATTCCTGGACTACAAGGTGGTTCATATTTTTATCTCTGTACATGTTTGTGTACTGTTTAGTTAGGCCATATATTTTGTTCTGGTAGGAAAACATGCTTCTGCATAGAAAATTGATGTATCTTCTAAAATATCTCTCATTATTTAAAAATAACTCTTTATACCTTGATAACAACCTTATATTAATAACCTATTCTTTTCCAACTGCCCTCCACCCTCTCAATCAGTGAGTAAGATAAGCTTAAGCAAAATAATAGAATAAAAAGTAAACTTGGATCAAATTATTCACTAGATTAATATAACTAGAACCACGGTCAAGATATTTGACTGGGGGGGAAATTAGTACATGTGAAAGAGTTCTAGATGTACTATGAAGGAATTTTTATTTTAATGTGGCTATATTTCTGCATGGATTTTAACTTTATCCATTAACAGTAATTAAAATCTAGAATTGCTACTGCTATATGATTCTGGATTTTCTTTATTATAATTTAGGTCCTAAAGGATTAAAAGGTCTACCAGGAAGTTTTGGCTATCCAGGTCAGCCAGGATTGCCTGGTCCAAAAGGAGACAGGGGATTTCCTGGACAAAGAGGTACAGGAAAGCATCACTCTTTAACTGTTACTACTGAATGTACATATGAATGTACTCCTGTTTCTCTAGCATGCATTGAGGTTCTGTAACGTGTATGGTATCCATCAGGCCATAAAAACATGTAAGCACATTCTTAGCTTCTAATAGATGCATATTCACAACTGAAATAATAGTTTATAAAAATATACCTTGGTGGTGTTCCACTGTTGGTTAATCACATTTGTTTATCCACTAGATCCCTAGTGCATTTTATGATATTAAAATAGAACTGGATAGTTTTAAAATTTGTTTTCAATTAAATACAAAATTCAAAGAAATTATAATATTTGCAATCATACTTCTTCCCTCTCCACAGGAGAACCTGGACTGATTGGCTTTCCAGGTCTGCAGGGGTTACCTGGATCACCAGGCTCTCTCACTGTTGGTTCAACAACAAGAGGTTTTATCTTTACCCGGCATAGTCAGACAACAAAGATTCCCCCCTGCCCCAAAGGGACGACACAGATCTATGTTGGCTATTCACTGCTTTTTGTACAAGGAAATGAACGGGCACATGGACAAGATCTTGGTACTGTATTGGTAAACATTTCTAGATAATTTTCTTTATATTCATGTAATGCTAAGCTGTGATGAAACCAAACTGACAGTATGTGCTTAGGATGAGCACTGGTTTCAACCATCAGTGGTTTGCTGCTCTGAATAGATACAGAAACTGTGAGTTTTGGAAACACCTTCTTTTCCTGCACTTCTATTATTCCCTTTTTGTTATCCCTAGATTTTTTAAGGAAGAATTCATATGGACAGATGTCTAGCATAAATGTTCACAACATATGAACAAGACTGACAGTAGTAACTCAGGATCTGAGAGAGAATCATGGGGTTTTTGAGACCAAATGGGATGGGGGTTTTTTAGGGTGTCAAAAATGGCAACAGAAGCTTTTGCTTAAGCAGCTGAATCCCTACTACCGTGTCATGGACCGATACCATTCAAGAAGATACTGTTATTTAAATAGCTGTTGGGTTTTATACATGTGTTTTTATATACACCATAAGCCTTTTGTTTTTGGATAATTCCACTGTACAGTCACTTCTCTCTTTATAGTTACCAGCTCTTTTAACTCTCACTATAGGAAATTGGATGCTGTCATGTCTCTCTTCTGTTTGCTCCAGTAAAGATAATCTCTCTGTCACAAATCTCTGCTTTTTTGACTTAGGAACTGCTGGTAGCTGCCTGCAGAGATTTACCACCATGCCTTTCTTACTCTGTACCACCAATGATGTCTGTAGTTTTGCTTCTCGCAATGACTATTCATACTGGCTTTCAACTGCAACAGTGATGCCAGTAGATATGGCACCGATTTCTGGCAGGGCACTAGAAACCCATATAAGCAGGTAAGAGTAAAAGAATTTTAGCTCTTCTGTCCTGAAACTACAAAGACAACCTAAATTTTTTAAAGCAGCAAATCTTAGGCAAAGACCTGTGCATCTAAGCAAGCAGAATCACTGTTTGTTAACGCAACCTGATTTGCGTTACTCACCTGAATAGGTCAGATATTCAGTGGTACTCTAAGAATAAAGTCACATTGAAGGTTTCATCTGCATAGCCAACAAGAGAAGATAGCACACCATCCTGTTGATTGCAATGACTTATTTTTTAAAAAACCCTGTTGTTGTGTATATTGGAGGAAGACTAAAATGAAATAAAGACAGCTTCATTATTTGGAAAGCAGTACAAATCAAGTAATTGCAACATTTACTTTACAACTCACATAGGGAGCTGCCCTGTCGTAAGGCAGCTACTGCCCAAGAAGATACCAATTTTGTCTGCTCTCAAGTTTTTCCTTGTACTTGTTCTGAATGTAGCTTCTTCTAATAGGTGTGTTGTCTGTGAAGGAGCTGCAATGGTAATAGCAGTTCACAGCCAAACAACCGCAGTTCCTCCATGTCCAGAAGGTTGGGGATCTCTCTGGAAGGGTTTTTCCTTTGTTATGGTAAGGAAATAAATTACTGAATTTATGGCCTCTTGTTTTCATCTGCTCATAGCTCATGTTTCTTAATAATTGCTGATTTTTTTTTTCCTTACGCCAAGAAGTAGCCAATAATTCTGTTAACTCATTCTATGCCAGAAGTATAGCACCAACAAGGATGATTTATCCTCAAAACTGGTTTGCAGGAGGAAAAGATGAAAGGAGAACCATTGGATTTTTGTGTGATAAAAATTACTGCATGCTTTCATTTTCATGTGTCATGCTAAGATCTAGGAAAAAAGATTTGGGAAGTGGAGTGGTTAAATCAGCCATGAACACAGTTCTTTTATAAAATGGATCCTGGGTTGAACTCTACAAAAAGCTAAAATCCAAACAAATACAGCACGCTGTCTACAAAAGATCAGCCTGGCAAGTTTGATGCCATTATGAGATATGAGTTAATAAAGTTGATAATGTGACTGAAAATTGAGATCTGGCTACGAGAATAAGGGTTCTGTCTGTATCAGGGGACATAGCACTTAATCTTTATTATCCATGCCTAAACATGCCCTAAGCAACAATAATCTTGGAAAAGAAAGAGAATTTTTGCAGCTTCTGGTTAGAATAATTTGCTTGTTTCCAACATCACCAATTTAACTGGTATTTTCTAGCCAATTTTCTACTGTCATAAATTGTGTAAGAGCTACTTCTGCAAGCACTTACCAACATCAGAAAAAAAATGCATTTGCTTTTGTGTTTGGAGAAGCGATCAATGCAACAAAAAGCAGGGACACATAAAACAGGAGATTCAGTTTCTCTAGTCCTCAATCGGGCAGAAGCCAGCTACTTCTTCGTCTTTGCACTGGTTATAGTTTTATGCCTTTTCATGGAGCAGAAAAAGGCTTTTGCTGAGACTTTAAAAATGCCATAGATGTGCCTGAACTTTCCTAAAGCTTCTGTGCTTCATTGTAACTTTGATAGAACTAATTTGTCTTCATTTAGTTTTATCAAAAATGTACCACAGACCATATGGTGTGTCTCAGAAAGCAGTTTACTAAAAGCTGATGGACAAGTTCTTATTAAAAAAACATGTATTGGTGCTTATAGTATACAAGTGCCGGATCAGAAGCCTCTGGCCAAGCTTTGGCATCTCCTGGATCTTGTCTAGAAGAGTTTCGAGCCATCCCGTTCATAGAGTGCCATGGCAGGGGGACATGCAACTACTACACAAATTCCTACAGCTTCTGGCTGGCATCATTAAATCCAAGAAGAATGTTCAGGTAAACTGTGCTTCCCTGTGCCCATGCTGTAAATGCCTGAGGAGACAACAGCTGCCTGCAGAACATGTGGGGCTTCTAGTGATTCCTCTCAGTTTAGACACACAACCCTCTTTAAGTTTAGACTCATTTTGTAGCACAAGGATGCCTTAAATGAGCCAAGAATTTCAGTGCTGTTATCAATAACCCAATTTTCTAAAGAAAAAAAAGTAAATGCTTGCTTTCTTTCATTTTAGGAGACCTCTGCCCCAGACTTTGAAAGCAGGAGAACTAGAAAATATCATCAGCCGTTGTCAGGTCTGCATGAAGAAACCAATCTAAACAGTGGCCTCTCTTGATGGAATCTGAAACTCTGCTTTAATAACAAAGAATTGTCTAACTCCCAAAGAGCTATAATTTATTGAAGTCCAATTGCATCTGGAAAGAAAACTGTAAATTGCCAGTGCAGCCGTGCGGTGAGGTAGAGCAGCAGTTTGACTTTGGCAAATGACAAAGCACTTTGTTGGAGAAAACTTGTAATGGCAGCCTGCTGGGGCTCCTCTGGAACTGTATCTCCTCTAAGCTGTATCTTCACAACAAAACTATGGCATCGACAGATATGTAATGAAAAATGTTAAATGCTGCCTTGTGTCATGTGCTTTTCAAACAGCAAGACAAACTAAATGCTCTAGTATCAACTTACCTATGTTCAGTGTTCAAAGTGGATATAATTTAAGATGAAAATCTAGCACTTAAGAGAGATAGGGTTCAATAGGAAATACATTCAGTGCACTTTTAAATATCTATTGATTCATTTATCTCCCCACTTACCTAAACCTCTCACTGGTTGGCAAACAAGAATGAAGTCTTTTCCATGTAATTATAATAATTCTTGACTAGCCAGAAAGGGACCCATGGCATGCGCTGGTCTGACAGGACACTGGCATCATGTACAGCCTGTGTCCTGAGTGACTGCAGCTGATTCACTGAAAGCCTTGGAAAGTTTTCATTAGATTCCACAGTTCTTGACACAGGTCAGATCATCTTATCATTCTTCAGAAGTCAACAGTATCAGGCCTTTACTTATTATTGGGCCTCTACTGAAAAACAAATATTAAGTGTATCATAATTTTGTGATTTTGATGGAATTAACAATTATTGTACGTCTCAAGGGCTCCCATGGCATTATCAAGTTATCACACACCTATCAGGATGTGATATTTTCTATTATATTTTAATAGATAACAAAAAATGTCAGATTTTATAGTATTCCATATTTAAATATTTATCACAAATTATGTATTAAAATAATTTAAAATATTTCTGACATTAAATGGCATTTTATTGTTACTAAACCAAATTTTAAAAATTATTCCACCCAATTTAATGTGTGCATACAAAATTATTGAAAAAACCTGATATTTAAATTGTACCATCTGAGCACTGACTTACGTAAGAGAATTCAACTGCAACAAACACTTGAAAAGCACTTTCATTTACTCATATAACTTATATAAAATCGTAGCTCTGATGTATTTTTTTTAATAACATTGCACTTGTAAGGCTATTGAAAACTGTAATGTTAACATTTAAAATGTTGGGTTTTTTAATACTTTCACAGTCTATCAGAATTTCAGTATTTAGTGTTATGGAAGAAACCTGGTTGATCCAAATAGTCCTGTAAATGCATAATTTTAAATGTTGGGTCTAGAAATTCATTGTAAGAAACAAAATTTCTCATTTAGATCATTAAGCCAATGAAAGTTTATATTGTTTCTGTTGAAATACTTGCATTATATTGGTCTGGCTGTTTGAATTTTCAGTGTTAACCTAAATAAGTTTTATATGTGTTTCATGACAGTGTCTTCTGGTGGAGCTAACAAGAAGATACCATTTACATGAACTGAATGAGTATTTTAAATTTTTATTGTTTGCTTGAAGAGTTATAGTATTTCTGTTTGCAAGTTCTAATTGTGAATTTGCTGGGGTTTATGAAGAATCTTTATGCAGATGCACTACTGATAAGAAGGTGTTAATCCTTAGTCTTCCTTTTGTTCCCAGTTTAGGGATGAGGGTGTTTTCCATAAAACAATCATATGTTAAGATTTTTCCATAAACTCTGAAGTTAGCTTTAAATACTTAAAAGATATAAATCCACATCTATTGCTTTTTAAGTTATTTGGTTTGGGTTTGTGTTTTTTGTTTGTTTGGGGTTTTTTTCTTTTCCATTAAGGCTCCTTACAATCAAGCAAAGGCTTGGTATAGTGTGTGTACAACTGATGGCTGTGGAGATCCTCATGTAGAACTTGGTAGTAAAATGCAGAATGTAAGTACCTGAGGTTGAAGCCGCCTGTAAATGGTCAGTGTAAGGAGAAGGGAATGAATTGTGATTTTAAAGTCCAAAAGTAAGTTACAAATTATTATGTCTAATAGAATTACTGGAAATTGTGTCCTGTTCCTGGTTTTGGATTCTGCTGCTTACTTACTGTATAACCTTCAAAAAGTTACTTAAAGATTTTCATAAATAGCTTTAGATTTTGAGTGTTCAAAAGCATGAACCACAGCTACAGGGATACACATGTTCATCAAGCCCCACATAGCATAAGACACTAAAAAGAAAAGAAAAATGTAGGAAAAAAAAGCTTATCTCAGCTTCTCTATGCAGATCATTTTACTTCCCTACTGCTAATGACTGTTGTGAAGATTAGTTAACTCAGGTCTGTAAATGCTTTGAGAGCCTTCACTGGAAAGTGCTGAAGAGGTGCAAGGTGCTACTAAATTGTACTTAAAGAATGAGCAAACATGGTGGGGGGGAGGGAAAGAGGAAAGAAAGTAAACCTGTTAAATACAGCCAAATAAAATTATTTTGACTAAATAAAAGATCCATTTTACCTGTGGTGGTTTTTTTGTTCTTACTAATTGTATGAATCTTTGCTACGTATGCATAATATCATTTACCAAAAAAAAGTGTCATCTGATTAAAAGGCAGTAGGTGGAGTGTGCCCTCAAACTGACACTTGCTGTCTCCTGTTTTGAACTAGAAGTTTGGTACTTAGAATCATAGAATAGTTTGGGTTGGAAGGGACCTTAAAGATCATCGAGTTCCAACCCCCCTACCATAGGCAGGGATACTTCAGTGTAGATACCCAAGCTGGATGTCTGCAAGCTCACTTTTTTCCCAGACACATTCCTTCTGAGGATGCTGTGATGGGCTGGTGATAGAGTGGTTTTGATAGGAAACAATTCATCCATGTTACTCTCTTCTGCCTTTATTCCTCTTTTCTGCTGCATTCCTATGTGTGAAGCACCAGTGCACAACAAGTTGCTGCTGATAGAAATAGTGAGACAAATCAAGAACAATCAAATATTCAATGGAATAAAAGTAGATAATGGATCTCAACATAAAATTATACACAGGGAATTGTAGAAGAAGGGCAATATTCCTAGTCTCTTTCAAGAACCAGTTTTAGACATTCTATAGCTTTTATTTTTTTTAAGAATACTAAATTCCTACTGATTAAAATTGTGGAGCTGAGAGAAGGAGCAAAACTGTGGTTTCTCCTAGGGAATGATTGGGTTTTCCTGCTAGGATGTGTTCAGGCCAAAAATTTGTGTTTCAAGGAGGTCATAAGTAAGATGATACATCTAAAGGCAAATAAAGTATAATTCTTAATGTGACACAACTTTTATCTAGTAGATCATAATTCAAACCATGTGCCTCTGCGGAAGAGTGCTGTTGGTGTTTATAAAGAACTGAATTAGCAAGTTGAAGGCCTTGCCTCGATACCCACTTCATTATTTCTGGCATCACTACTCTTTTTGGCCTCTGAAATAGTATTGTGTCCATATATCAAAATACAGGAACAGCTGAGGCTGCTTTACAATCTTTATAAAAACTACTTGCTGTATAAAATAGTGTTCTATGTAGAACTGGAAGGCAGCACAAGGTAATGGCCTGGCAATGCACAAGGCTGCTCTTTGGCAAAGTTTGGGGAATTTATCAGGTCACCTAATGGGGCCCTTAGCATGCTTTACCCAAGGAGGAGATGTGGTCAGAACTGACCTGAGAGGTGGGGTTAAGCAGGGCAGGAAGCAATGGCTCCATCAACCCCAGTTGCTTACAAATTTCATGTAATGTTAATGGGGTGGGAATTGACATATCCAAGCCCACCTTTAACAGGCCAACCTTGGTGAAGTTCTCAGCAGGTAGGAGGTGAGGCTGAGCCAGCAGCATGGATTTTTGAAAGGTGCAGTTGTGTTTGAGAGGCTGGGAGAGGTTGGTCCCGTCAGAAGCCGAGCCCTGAGGCAGCCTGGCCTTGAGCCTGCACAATGGAGAGCATTGGGCTGGATTTGTCACACCTACTGAAAGTTTAATTACATTGAAGCCATCCAATCCGTAATAACTCAATAGCCTGGGTTGACTATTAAAGAGATATTCTTTATTGCAGCACTGGACGCGCATGTGTTGAGTTCAGCAACACACACGGTATTTATGAGTCACAGACCCAGAACTGAACAAAACCACATTACGAAGCTTCCCGTAAATGATATAATCCCATCAATGTCATTATCTGGACATTTGTTTTCTTGGCATGTTCCAATTATCCTGCCTCATCAGCATCCTTCACTAAACTCAACTTCTCTCAATGCTCCTGACCATCCTGCCCCATCAACAGTCATTTGTAAGGACACTGCAGGTCCAGCAACACCCATACAGCCCTTTTGCCAGGACACTGTCGCCATTCTCACTACTTGAAAAGAAATTCGCGTCCTCATCACTGACTGCCCCTGCATGGTGGATCCCCGGCTGTTTCACTGCAAGTATCTTCTGTGATCTCCGAATTCTTAGTATCTCTTCTTCAACACCTTCGCCTTTCTGCGCTACAGCACTATGTCAAAATCCATCACAGAAGGCGTGAGCTCGGCAGCTAGCACTCAAGGGTGGCGAGGGACGGTTTCAAAAAGGTCCAGAGCCCCGCCTGGAAGCCGCTTTTTTACCCGAGGCACCGTCGGTGAGCGTGGCGCAGGGGCTGACGGCGAGGAGGGGCCGAACAGGATTCCTCCGCGGAGGGACTCTCCCAGCCATCTCCCGTTCTATCCAGCCGCCGCCCTCTCTCCGCGGGCCGCCGTGACCTTGCCGCTGCGGCCTGGGGACGTCTTTCATCGTGGCTGCACATTCCGTCAACAAAAACAGACGCCCTGCGGCTCGCTCGCCGTAAGCGTTGCTTCCGCCCTCTTCCGCTCACGTGACGCGGTGCCCCGGCCCGGCCGCACTTACGGCGGCTCGATGGGGACGAGCGGGACGGTTTTTGCGTGTTACCGGCGGAGCGCGGTGAGGCCGTACCGTGCCGTGTAACTGCCCGCGGGAGGCAGCACCCGGCTCCCGAGCGAAGCAGTAGCGGGGTCGAACCGGGGCAGGGCAGGGCCCCACTGGCCGCCCTTAGCGCTGCTCTGGGTGAGTACGGACCGCCGGAGCCTGGCGCCCGGTCCTGAGGGGGCTAATCTCTGCCGCGGCACTCCCTTACGGCCGGGTGGCTCTCAGTCCCTGTCACGTCTTTGTGACTCTCTTCAGACCTGCTCCCCCCGCCGCTCCCTCCTGCTTCAGGCCTGCTCTTCGCTACCCGCTTATCTCGGCTCCCCTTCCCTCCCTCCGGGCTGCCCTGGAGCCTTCTGGCAGTTGCCCCCCCCCTTTTTAGTGGCCATCCCCTCCCTCGGGTGGCGGATGTCTCAGTCCGGTGCCGCCGGCCGGCCGGGCCCTCCGGCTGCCTGGGGGTGCTGCCGTCGGCTGCCACCGGGTTTTGCACAACGCACGGAATATTTGGGTGTTCTGGAGAAATGGCGGTCAGACGGTGACAGTTGGGTTCTCTTTCCTTCCTAACGTTTCCGCTGTTTTTATGTTTTGGTTTTGGGGTTTTTTTGGTGAAAACCACCAGCTGGAGTAAAACAAGCTTGATAGAAAGTGACCTTAAGTGTTTTGTGGTCCCCTAGCCTTGGCTGTGTATAATGAGTATTGCTTTTGTTCAGGTCATCATTGCGCTAAGGAGGGGAGGCAATATATTTTAGAAGTTCAACATGCATAACTGCCAAACAGCAGCGTTTAGCCTACGCCCAATTCTGCTGTCCCTCAGTTTGTTCTCTTAGTGCTTTAGTATTTCATAGTCTCTCATTCTAAACGTCTCTGTAGTGATATATATTCTGACAGTGCTGGGTTTCCCTAAACAGTGTGCTTGTCGCTAGCTTTGCATTTGGTCCTCCTCTTTCCCTTTTGCTTGCCAAAGGATGTCTAGACACTTGCCAAAGGAGTACTTAGTAGCTTAAGGGTGCTTGGGCAGAACAGCTGTAAAGTGGCCGCCTCGGGAACAACCAGTCCTGTAGCTGGAGGAGTTACAGTTAGTTCAGTGTTGGCTGTAAAGCCTGCTGTGTGCTCAGCGCTGGTTCAGCTGTTCTGTTACCAAGACTCATCTTCGTGTACCTCGGGTGAACTTGGATAATCCACACCGTGCCCAGCATTCCTGGTTACTGCACATTATGGCATTTTAGTTCATCCCTATTTTTTCAGTGCTGTTCCTGTTCAGGATAGGGGGAAGGAGGTACCCCTGTTTCTAAACACATGTAATTCACCTTGTTAAACTCCTCTTGCTCTCTTTTCCCTTATCTTCCTCTGGATTTTCTCCTCCCCTTCTCTTTTTTGTTGAATGCCACTGATGCTCAGCTGCTTTCTCTCCTTTATTTATCCTGTGTTTGTGATTGCCTCATCATTCTCCCACATCTATATAGAACTTCATAGTTCTGTAAGCATCAGTTTTAAAATTGTCCTCCTCTCTGATTTATTATTAATGTCTTCTGTAAGATGCTTTGTGTATCAAGATCTTTACAGAAAACATAAATTTGATTTCAGTTCTCTTAAAATCCTTAGAGGTTTTATTAACAGGATCCATTTAAATATATTAAGCTTCTTGTTGCTGAAGTCTGTTTTGCTTTTCCTTTCTAAAAAGGGGTAAAAATTGAAATAACTGACAGAAAATGTAATTCTCAACAACACAAAGTAGATGAGAAGTAGGCAAGAGTAGAAGGACATTATCTGTAGATCCTTGGCAGGTACAGCTAAACCCACACAGTGATATTTAGATTATAATAGTTTATTAAATTTTTGTTCTCATACTCCTTTTTTGTGTGTGTCTTTCCTTACAGCTGGAAAACACTTATCTTACAGAGTTATGTACAAAAACCATGCCAAAGTTTAGGGAAGTGTGAGTGTACGTACTGCTGCAGTGTAGCAGTACTTGCTTGTGATAATTGGCAACATCCAGCTACTTCAAAATGATAAAGTGAACAATCAGCACAACACCTTTTGTCAAATCTTAGCTATTCTGGTCGAGCCATAACTGGTCTTTAAACTGCTGTCAGTAGATACTTTGCATACTTTAAGTTTGTGAAATTCAATCTCTTTATTGACATTGATTTTTACTCCTATTGATTTGGAAATGCTTTACTGATCATAGACCATGTTTATAAATGAAAAGCGCCTTTTGAAACGTGGAAGTGTTAGAAGGTCATGTATCCTGTTCATTTCACTGGCTGATCTAGCCCATGTCTTGAAAGAAGAACAAACCAAGCTTTCAAGAGCAAAGGGCAGGGACAGAATTAACTAAAGCCAAATCTTAAGAATTTTGAAGTGACAGAGCTGCTTAAGTACCTCAAGAACTCCTAAAAAGTTCTTATTTCTGATTAAATTGACTGTTACTGTTCCTTTGACTTAGATATAAGCAGTAAGAATTAATACAGATAGATGAAATCTTTATCACTTCAGGTATTTCCTTATTTTTTTGAAGTTCACATAGAACGGTGACCATGCTGTGCTGTTTAAGTCTGAGAGTTTATTAATAAACATGGGAAGTGTTGCTTCTGTGTGATAGTGGGAGGAGTGGCTTGTAATCTGTCTCATCTGCCATAGAGATGGTCTGCATTGAGACCTTTTGGTCACAGTCTTGTGTGTGTGTTCAGCTGGTGAAAGCATGCAGGCAGCAACAGACATACCCTTGGTTCTAGAAGTAATCTTAGAAATAACCGTTATCTCAGTCTGAGCTGTTGTCAAGGCTCCTCAGCCATTGCCTGGATGAAAAGTTTCTCATAGCCTAGTGTTCTTTGCAGCTCGCAGTCTCCTCTGGGAGCTGCTTTCCAACCGCGCTCTGACTGCAGCTGTAGGATGTCTCTCTCAACCGAAACCATGAACATAATCTATGTGATTTATCAATAAGCTGCACTAGCCACTGCCCAGGTCAACAACTCATCTGTCCAAGTTCCCTTTCCAGCCCAGAGTTTCTTGGTTTCTTATCTTGGGATTGTCTTTGATATGACTTGAAGCAATTGCTGTATTAGTAAGCTTCTTACAACTTGGTTTCTAGGAATTTCCCCCACTGACTCATGCAAAACTTTTCTTCTTTTCTAGGAAAATTTATATGCACAGTATTGACAAACATTTCTAAGTTCAAATAAAGTCTCTTGTTGTCTCTCTACTTATTTTGTATCTGTTCTGCAAAAGTAAGATTTTAATTTACAGAGAAACTCAGGAGTGACAAGTTTATACAATTGCTTGTGATTGGGAATAGGTTATGAATATGGGAGGGTTTCAGACTGGTACAACAAGCTGTTGATAAGGATCTTTGCCCTTGTTAGATGAGGTGAGATGTGGGTGACTGGCAGCAGGCAGAAGACCATTACCCAACCTGAGCCCCGTCTTCTGTGCCCTTTGCCAGCCTGAAGTTTTGTAAGATTTTATCAATTTTCTCAAATATCGATGTGTTGTAACTGTGTGAATACAAAGAAGTATTGCCATTTTCTTAGCAATTTTGAATGAATTGTACCAGTTCTTTTTGTTTTGATGGCTGGTTTGGTTTTCTGCAAGCTGTTGCGAGAATAGTGCGTTACATGCTGAATTTCTACTTTTTTTTTTTTTTGTCCCAGCTCAATTTGAGACATTTGAGACAATTTGAGCATCCCTTTGTTCTTCCATCATCGTCCTCAGCTCCTCGTGACTACACTTCCTATGCATTTTATTATATAGTTTGTTTCTCTAAATAAGTCTGTTTGGTTGGGATCATGTAACATTTGCTTAGCAACCAGAACAGAGTTCCCTTTATGCATTTTGCACTGTTTTCCTAAATTGTTATTATAGCTTTTGGTTTCCTTTTGCCAGGATGAGCGGGGCTGCATTCCCATCTCCAACTGCTGAGATGGCAGAAATCAGTCGCCTTCAGTATGAGATGGAATACACCGAGGGAATCAGTCAGCGCATGAGGGTTCCAGAAAAACTCAAAGTAGCTCCTCCAAATGCTGACCTTGAGAAGAGCGTCCAAGAAGGATTTCCAAATGCCAGTGTAACCATGCAGGTTCCAGAGCGGATTGTAGTGGCAGGTATGTCTGCAAGTTAATAGAAGAAAAATAGCCAAAAGTTTAAATTATTTCTCCAGAATTCTGGATGGACAAAAATTATATATTGATGCATTTTTAAGAGGAAAAACCTGTAGTATGCTTTCTGGTTTTCAGACACTTACCACTTTCCTTTAATTTGAGAAGTTTCTTAAATTCTGATAATATTTCACAAATACCTTAGTAAAGCTTATAGTCAAGACAGTTAATGAATTAATTGCAAATGTAAAGTTTTAATTGCTGACTTTTCATCTTAATAAACCATTTCTGAAGAAAAAAATAAGTTCATTGATTTACGTCTTCTTCCTCTTAATTTACTATAAGTTAGAGCAACTATAGCAAGTTTTGGGGATGTTCTGTATATGAGTCATGCACAGTGTGTTTGATTGTAATCAAAATGCTAATTATGTGAAGCATCTGTCTATTACTGAGTGGACTTTATCAGTATGTCTTTGTAGTCAAAAACTTAACACTGACATATCTGGAACTACCGAATGCCTTACAATTGACAAAATGTGTGATGGGCCTATATTTTATGCTTTGAAAGAGTGTCATTTTCACATCCCCAGTCACTATGTTTCAAAAAAAGTACAACTTTAATACAACAGTGTCTTGAGATTAAAAGTGACCTCACTTGCAGTAGTACTTGATGTTGATGTTGCTCTGGGTTACTCAGAATCAGTGCTCTTGGAGAAACTGCTCAAGTAAGTGTCAGTTAATAAGGTCTTTATAAGAACTTAACCACAGTTTTTAGCATACAAACCCTTTTTGAAGAAATGTATGTTTAATGGCTTGGCATAGTGAGGAGTTGTAACTGATGTGATGAATTTTGAACTTTAGCATTACTCCTCAGAAGAACTTGCCTTCTATTGATAACTCATGTTCTTTCAGGTAATAGTGAAGACATTCCATTGTCCAGACCACCAGACCTTGACCTTCTCCAGTCTACTTCGATTAAACCACTGGCATTGAAAACTCCTCCCCGTGTTATTTCTCTTAGTGATCGACCACTAGATTTTTTGGACCTAGAAAAACCTCCACAACAGACACCTCAAAATGAAGAGGCTAGTACTTGTTTTGCTTTTTCCTTAGTTGAGAAGCATTCCTCTAAAGAAAATGAAACGACAAATTCCTTCTCTACTACAGGGCAGATGTGTTTGGGGCTAATGTAATTTTGGAAAATATAGAAATATTTTTATTAGAACTGTAGCAGTTTCATATTTAACTGACAGATGGCTAGTGGTTGCCATTCTCAGTAAGTTTACATAGTACTTACAAAAATAAAGTCAAAATTAAGAATACCAGAAATACTCTTTAACAAAAAAACCCTATTTGCCTGAAGAGAACTGCAAGATTTTTTTTTTAACTTGCAGGTCACTTGAAAACAGAGAGATGTGCTTTTAACACGTACAGTTAACCTTTGGAATTTGTGGCCATGTCATATTGCATAACATAGAGCTAGAGAGCTTTAACAAAACTCTGAAAACCAACTTCAGGGTTGGTTTTGTGAATGGTGCAACATTGTCATTCTGGTGGATGATCTGTAACTGACACCTTGAAAAGTAAATATGAAGCTGCATATCCTACAGACTTATAGAATGTATTTATCTCTGGTACCAATAAATAATATTAAACACAGTGTTACTTTCTTACATACACAAAATTTTGTTTGCTCATACTTCAGGACTAGGAGTAATGGATGCAAATTGGAAGAGGGTAGATTTAGGCAGGATATGAGAAAGATGTTCTTTACTGTGAAGATGATTAGATGCTGGAACAGGTTGCCCAGAGAGGTTGTGGATGCCCCCTCCCTGGAAGTGTTCAAGATCAGGCTGGATGAGGCATTGAGCAACCTGGCCTAGTGGGAGGTGTCCCTTGCTCATGGCCAGGGGGGTTGGAACTGGATTATCTTTAAGGTCCCTTCCAACCCAAACTATTCTATGATTCTATGGCCATGTGGACAGCTCAAAGGACTTCAGTAAGCTTGGGCCTCGATTTTGCATGTGCCAGCATCAGCTTCTGTCATCAGTTGTTTTCCTCCTAATGACTGTGAAACCTATCAAAACATATATGAGGGCAGATCTAACTGAAATATCTCATGGAAGTGAGTGTCTCCTGCATATAACTAAGCATCTCTTGGAATTCTTTGTGTTTGATCTCCCCCTTTCTGCCCCTTTTCCCAGGTCCGCTCAGTGGGAAGACTGAAGAGGGAGCGTTCCATGAGTGAGAATGCCACTCGACACAATGGCCAGCTGGCTCGAAACGACTCCGTGTGAGTAGGGCACCAGGTTTCAGTAACATGACTGCAGTTTGCTACCTATTTCCTTTGTTACTTAACTCCTTTATTCTCATTATTTGTTTTTTTCCAATTGGTATCTCATTGCAAGTATGTAATTTAAAATATTATAAGGCAAGCATTTTTCTTAATTTCTCTGCTTTTGTTTAGTGAGGTGATTCATCTGTGAAGTATTTTCTTGTAGTGGATGAGTGGGAGTGTGGGCTCACAGTTGGTTTCACCAGTTACTGTGAAGTGTTACTTCAGGAGATTTTTCGGTTTCTGAGCTGGCATCATACTTTTTTTGTCTTAAAATTGAGGGTATTTGCACAGAAATGCACCTTGTTCTGTCACTGTTGATATTATGTAATGGTTTTCATTTGTAGAAAAAGGAATATCTGTGTTTCTCAAATAAGTAAATTTTTCTTGGTGTTCTTGTGCTCAATGTATTGGATTCTGCAAGTATATATCTTAATTTTTTGACATGAAAATGGCAGGTAGCATTTAAAATTTGAACTAAATCTATTGATAGAATCCAAAGCAGAAATTCTTATGGTGCTTTCTGAGGACATACAGGTCTGTATATTTCTTTTAAATATGACAGTCTTTTATTAATCTGTTTTATTTTGAATCATCTTTCCACCTGGTAATAGCTGTTTTTGAAATATAACATGTAAAACTGTCATATAATAAGATTCCTAATACAGCTACCATAAAGAATACTTTCCCTTGTTGGAAGGATCTTGGAGATAAGTTTGGATTCTTCTGTACCCATGTAGACTGTATAACATTGTTGCTAAATCACGATAAACTTAATTTTCAGTAACTAGGGAGTGTACGTGGCCAACTTAAGTTGTATCTATTTTTAGTCTAAAATGGATCAAGTGAATTATGTCCTGGAAATGTCTGTTTTCTTCTATTTAAAGCAGGGGCTTTAGGAGGTACTATATGTACTATGTATGTGTCTACTTCTTAGCTTGTCTGAAACTGGTGAAACATGCTTTTAGCATTCCAGGCACATTATGATTTATCTTCTTTTCCTTTGAATCTTCATGGAAATAGTGATGAATGTTTCCCTCTTATGACTTAATCAGACTTTTGGTCCATACAAGCTTACAGTTTGCACATGTCTAGGTACTAGTGTCTGGAGAGTTACATACATCAATTGAATTCATAAAACCAGATTCTCATCCATAAGATCCTCATCAGCTCGATCTGCGGAGATCCTAGCAGTCTAGTAAGTGCGCAGGCTCACTTTGATATTGGTCATCTAGTTTGTCCTTTTAGTGTGGTCATACTGGAACTTCACTGAAGGAATGGTCTTCACTTGCCTGTCTGATAGCCTACACGTGATGCATGCTCATCATGGTCTTCGTGTGATGGAAACTGCTTGTGAAATTTGCCCCTCTGATGTTGGACAGAATCATAGAATAGCTTGGGTTGGAAGGGACCTTAAAGATCATCAAGTTCCAACCCCCCTGCTATAGGCAGGGACACCTTCCACTACATCAAGCTGCTCAGTGCCTCATCCAGCCTGACCTTAAACACCTCCAGAGAGAGGGCATCCACAGCCTCTCTGGGCAACCTGTTCCAGTGTTTCACTAAAGTGGTCAGGAAAATACTCAGGATACAACCCAAATCATTGACACATTCACAGGCTGCATAGACAGGCAACAACCACAACAACATGTATCAACCTCAAACATCACCTCAACTAATGCTGAAAAAAATATAAACATGGACATATTGCAAAAACTGTCCGAATCAATTGACAGGTTTTATGGACTGGGACTGATTCCTTTCTAAGTGTGCAACTTTTCCTAATGTATTGTCTCCAGCAGGTATGGATAAAAACTTTCCAAACTTCTCATACTGATGAATTCATTATTCATTCAGCTCTTCTGCAATGTAAATTAAGACTAAGGAAAAAAAATAAGAGTATATGTTATATAGGATTATCTGTAAAAGTTTAAAAGAATCTCATGTCTTCAGAATGTTCACATATACAGCAAAAAATTCCAGTACTTGACCGACAAAGTGACAAAATTAAACATTCTGAAACAAATTGTCAGATTGAAGCAAAGGAATTGGCTGGGGTCCCTGTCTGTGTTCTCTATGTGGTACAAATGGTTGTTCCTTTTCTGTTGTTTATATCCTGTCATCCGGTATCATTCACAGACAGTTCTAAGAATTTCTGGGAGGTTGGGGCATTAATTCTAGAGGCATTAATTCTAGAGGCATTAATTCTCAAAACTTTTCAGAAAACACAAGACTAACAAGTATGTGCCCGCTTGTAACATAACTATCTATCTGTGTAGCAGCAATGACAGCTCTCTAAATTGCGATCCATCTATTTATAAGGGTGCTTACTTAAGAAGTTAAAATTATTGTTCAAGGTGGCACAGATCTGATACTGTCCCAAGAAATAAAATGCCTCGGTTCCAGTCACCCCTTCCAACTAAGGATTGCACGTAAGCCTAAATGTTTCCTGGTGTATGAAAATCAAGAGTGTGTTTAATTATGTAGCTCTCTGCAGTACTAACTTTTGGCTAAGTATCAGTAGTTTAGAATATAAAACTTGAAATGGTCTTTACTACACTGAATGTGTGATTTCTGATTTTGCTTCAGGGTTTCTCAAACTTTGCCAAATTGTTACCCTGTGTAAAAAACACAGGGAAAAATACCTGGCAATAAAAACAAAGGGACGGCTTCAACTGCAAATCGATTTGTGAAGAAAAATTAAATTTTAAAAGTAGCTTTATAGTTTCAGTTGTTCTTTGGCTGTTTTTGAATGGCTGGAGAAGCAAAGCTTTTTGTTGACCATTGCCAGCCAATATTGATTTTCCACTCCCTTCAGAAGTGAAAACACCACCATGAGTGCATGGAAAAAGGGACAGCAGATTTTTTTCTGTGCTCTAGACTTTCCCTTAAAGAAACACGTCTCTAAGGAGTTCAGTTTCACAGTTTGAGAAATTCTGTCCTTCATGCAAGTTGCGAGGGAAAAGGTTATGTTGTGAATGTCTTAAATGATAATACACTCTGTTGATGTGGCTGAGCTTAAAGTAACTGTGACCAGTTAAATATGTTTGCCTCTCATTTGATACTTGCAGAACAGTAAGTCAGAGAGATATCTGAAATAAACCCTGTGTACATGACAGATGGTTTAGGGGAGATTACTGCTAAGCTAAAAAGCTCTGAACATAGTAGAATGTAGACTTTGTATGCAAATGATATGTACTATTTATAGTAATACCATTCTGGACAACAAGAATTCAATATTTTGTTTTCCAAGATTTATATTCCCTATTTGTTGCTTCTTTTTTAAACTCTTTCAGTATATTCTGTGAAGTATCTGAAGTGATGAACAAGAAAAATTACTTTTAATGTAAAACATAATGTGTGTTCAACTCTTCCCTCATTTCCCTCAAGCCAGTAAATCCACAAGGGAGTGGAAATTCTTATAAATTCACCTCAGTGTCAGTATTTCCTTACTTACCCCTGCTGCTTGTGACCTTTAGAGTTTCCAATGCAATGAATGTATAGATGTGAGCACTACTATTGATTGCAAAGTAGAAGTCATCACAAATGCAAAATGAAGAAGGATCCTACAAGTCTTTGAAAATGATGAAAGCTGTAGAGAAGTGGAGTAGATCTTATTGATTTCTCCTTAATTTCTCTTGTACAAATGTACTCTACAGCTACAGAAATTTTGCAGTTTAGGTAATAAATAATGACCAGTATTGTTCAAGCACTACCCACTGCTGTCTTTGCATGTTCAGCCATCTGATGCTTCAGGAGACTTCTCATGGATGAAGTGGTATCTGTGTCCTTTGAATCTGTGTTTTGGTTGAATTTTCTTCCTTACTGAGCTTTGTGATCTTGGTGCCAGCCAGTCGCAGAGCAAGTCTATTATTATGACTCAACTAGAGATTATCAAACTATCAAACCAGCTTCAAATCACTTGGCCACTCTGCTTAATTTCTTAAAAATACCAAAAGCTGTGATACTAACTTAGGAACTGCTGAAACTGTTGCAGCAAATTGCAAGTGGCAAGAGCAAAGGAAATACATTGAATTATGGATACTAATCTTAGAATAAAAACTCTCCCAAGATTTAAAGTGTGCAGTGCCTAGCACTTTGTGTTTATGTTAATATTTAAAATTAAGTTAACATTATTTTCTGTTAAAAAAGAATCTCACCTTTAACTGAAGTTTACTCGTTTAAAAAAAAGATATGTGAAGGATACTATGTGTAAAGTCAGGTTGAATGTAAAGCAGCACTAGCAAATCAACAGCAGTTTGACTGACAGTGATGAGGTTTGTATAATACTCATGTTGCAGTTTTGGTCCTGTGTATTTTAAAATATTTTTTGTCTTAGTCAAAGGCTCAGATCATGTAACTTGCCACTAGGATGTAAATTTTGTGCTTTAAAAAAAAAACTTCCAATTGCTTTTAAGTTTTAGTCACATCTAAATCAAAATATAATCTTAATCCTTAGTCACAACTTCAAGAAAACTTTGTGCCAAAGAGGCTGAGATTCTCCTTATTGAGAAAGGCTTGTGTTTTGAAAAAGGTTATAGTTAGTATTTATTTAAAATGCCGATTTTCTCATCAATACTACTGAAGATTTGAATACTAACTTCAGCAGATAGAGATGTAACTAGACAAGAACTTTCTACAGCTAATTTGTATATTGAACAAAACTCTGTCCTTGGATTATTATATGTGCTTTGTTTCTTAGGAATTGTATACAAATAATACAAATACAGCTGATGATCCCTATGCTTCTAGAATTTGGGAGCGTTGCCTTATAAGTGGTGGGAGAAGGGTAAACCAAAAGCAAGCAATAAGCATTTTGGAATGGGGTCTGAAGAGTTTTTTTTTTTAATTTAAAATCTGACTATAGTATTTCTCTCTTCATTTACTCTGCTTGAACGACCAGTGTGACACCATCACTGCAACAGGCTCGTGTCTGTCCTCCCAGTATGTTACCTGAAGATGGGACTAATCTTTACTCTGCTCGTGGCATTTTGTCGTTTATCCAGTCTTCCACTCGTAGGGCTTACCAGCAGGTCTTGGATGTGCTGGATGAGAACCGCAGGTGATTGGTTGTCACTGACTCTGACAGCTTTTGCTGCTGCTTTTTTTTTTTTCCTTCTTTTTAGTGGAGTTTGGTTTCTGTTTACAAAATAATGATATTAAATTCTTTGCTTTTGCTTTCCTTTGCTTTCACTACTCACAAGCAATTTAATTGTCCAAAATTCACATTTCAAAATGCTTCTGTTTGAGTCAAATTGGTTTCCTTCCAAATAAAAACCAAAATAGGAAGTGTTAGTTTGAGACTGCAAGGGATTTTGCTGTTCCCAGATGGTCAGTGTGTTCTGCAGTTAATACCTCACCCTGAGACTACAAAATTTATGAGCTTTGTCTTATGCTTTTATGTTGGTGAGTGATGGTGCCAGTCAATAAGATTGGGTTGATGCTGATTAAAAAAGATGTACAGAAACAGAATATTACACCAGGCATTGCAGCCATGGCTTTTTAGAATGTGTCAAGACTTTAGTCTTTTTCATTCATATTGAGAAGATTATTTCTGATTGTTATGTGACTGATGGTAGCCAGTTTGCTGGATGCTGACAGCAAGAAAGGCAAAGAATACTGAGAAGCTGGTTGCTCTTCTCATTGTATGGACAAGCTGCCACTTGGATAGGTAATGAGCCTATACAAGCCTTGTCACGGCAATCGGTTGCTGTATGTATATCTACATACCTTCAGATGTGTAAAGATGGTGTCTGGAGATGTCGCTTAGTGGGGAACTTGTCAGTGTTAGGTTTACAGTTGGAGTTGATTATTTTAAGGGTCTTTCCCAGCCTAAATGATTCTATGATTTCCATTTTCTTCATTGGGAGTTTTGCCCACTTGATGTATCAGTGTTTTGCTTTGGCACTTCTAAATGTTAGAAGAATGGCATGTTTAAACCACCGAAGGATTCATAAAGGTTAATAATGACAAGATTAATTTACCAAAAACACTGCATGCAGTTAGTCTCCAGCTGAGACCTCCAGGGCTTGCCAAGAGGTCCAGTTAGAGGAGATAATTGTCAAGAATGCTGGGGAAACTGTTCATTCCTTCTGCAGCCCTTCAGTATGGCTTGTGCCAGGATGTTCTTTGAAATTTGCCATCTGCCTCTAGGTGGTAATATCCCAGCAATTCTCTTAATATCTTGCACTATGAAGACAAATTATTTGCTTTCTAATTTTGATAAAATGGAACTATCAAGCCAATCTTATTGTGAATGTCTGTGTGTTTGCAGTTAACAGGCACCTCTTGTAGCTCACCATGTTTGCTGACCCTCCAGTATATAAATGCCTGAGTTATTCCTGAAGTGTATAGAATTCTGGTCTTGCTGGCCTCTAGCTTCTTAACCTGGGACTTAAAGGGAAAAAACACACCCAACAAACGAAAAAGAAGTCAGCTGCCTGGTTACCCTCGGAATTCCATAAACTGGAAGTGTAATCCTCAATCTGAAGCTTCAGGCAGTGGCTGCTTAAAATTTTGATGCCTGTCAACAGTTGGGCAGCAATACCTTTTTTCCTTGTCAGTATTGAAAATTATAAAGAATTATAGTTTCAGTTTGTTTTACAAGATTGTGTCCCAGTTAAGGAGGAATTCTACTGTCTGTGCCAGGAATTCTATGGATAATGTACCAAGAGTCCTTGCTAAAATATGGATTGGAATTCTAGCCCTTTCCCCAGTTCCGCAATGAAGTTCTAATGAGTTTTAGTCTTGGCACCAGTTAGGCATCCAATGTTTTGGATTCTGGGAAATATACATTCAAACATACATTCTCACAAAATTCCTAAAATTCTGAATGCTTTAAGAGCCACATTAGTCTTACTGGTTTGGGCTAAATTTTGAGGTGTTCTTACTAACTTTCCTGGAAGAAATGGGAAACCTATTTCCAGGCACCAGTGAACAAATAGGTGCCAAACCCCAGTCTTTTCAATAAGGTGAGAGAGTGTTCTTTGTGGTTGGGCGTTTGGATACCCATGTTACTCTACAGCTGGCGTAGGAATGTGAAATTTGGATGATCCACTTGCATGGTTGCAAAATATTGTTAATTTTAAATTGCTGTGAACCTGCACCTTTGCTCTGTGTAATGTGCTGTCTATCTCAAAACGTTATGCATTTTAACATTTGATGCTTAATACTAGAAGAAATCTGTTAAAGTGAGCAAGATCTGTACTACTCACTGGAAATGTTTTTGACTTATTTCATGGCTTCTTGCTTCTCCCTGCCCCAAATATTTTATAATCTACTAAAATCACTAACGGTAGGTGCTGATTGTACTGCTGCAGATAATGAATTATGCCTAGTTTAGTTGGCACTGCTCATATAATTGCTGATTTAAATGGGCACCAATTTAATGATCGTTGTTTACACTGTCTGTTTACTCCTGCATTTCCTTCAGCCTGGACAAGAAACGTAGGTCAGTTTTATTTTCCAGTTCTAACTGTCCTTCTATTTCAATTTCTTTTGAATGACTGAGGAGCCTAAACCTGGTGGTTTTAAAACACCTTAATGCTGTAGGCAACAAAAAACCAACCCTAAATTTAAGGGAATTTCACTGATATCTTAATAAGGGGAAAATGGCAGTTTTATATCTGAATAGTTGTATTAAATTCTACTTCATGTGAACTACCCTTCATTCTTGGATCAAGACTTTTTTATTTAAGAGAAAGGTTGGAAATCTATTATTATTTCCTTTCTTCACAGTAGGCCTTTCTAAGCAACCACTGTCCTTAAATGCCATACTTCACCCACATAATTATATGTACTGAGCAAGTTATTGATATTTTTTATAGTGGAAATAAAATGAGACATGAGTTAGGACCATCAAAGAGGTTATGCAGGATTTTGGACTGAGGAGATACAGAAGAAAACTAAATGTGTCTCCAAACATGAAGGAGCCTGGGATAAACAGTAGCCTGTTGTTTTATTGAGTTACCTGGAGACAAGGGAGGAGAACAGTTTAATCCAGTCACTGATGCTTCAGTGCATCAGAAAGGCCTTGTGTACTTTGGATGCTAAGTTTCTTCTGAGTTTCTTGTCCAATTCATGTCCAGAACATGTCTGTAAAGTCCTAGTGCCCATTCTCTGAGGTTTTGCAGAGGTGTTTTAAAGCAGTAAGAGATTAATGCAGCTGCTGCCTCTGCTGACCAAAGAGATGGCGTTGGCCTCATGTGTACATGCACAGAGTCAGTGGTGGTTGGACCCAGGTACCCAAATTGTTCACACCTTGTTTCCTCCCAGCCTATGTGTTCATGATTACATCATTACTGTGGTATCTCCATTGCATGTTCTGCTCTAAGCAGAGGAAGACAGACCAGACTGGTTACATCACTGCCTATTTGCCTGTTCTCCCCATCATTATTAAATTGTGTTACTCTGCATTCCTTTCATGTTTCAGGCTGCTAGAAATATGGAAATACACAAGTGTTGAGTACATGTGGCCTGAGGGTTATGGGTGCTTCTGATCATGCATTTATGTTTAGGGTGGAATTGACAGAAGTAGGCAGAACATTCTAAGTTACTCAGTTTCTTAAAAGAGACCATATTTTTAATATCTTGACTGTGTTACATTTATGTGTTTTGTATTTACCACAAATCTTGGTGCTGATTCTGGGCTCAGGTGATCTCCATTATGAGGCCACTAATAATTACATATAGATTTTTTGTTGTTGTTGGTAGATCAAAACAAAGAGTGTGGGAAAGGCAGGGGAATATTCTGGTGATCCTTTTGGATCCAATTCTAGAGAAGTAAGATGTGAACTGCAAGGAAGATGAAGAAATAATGTGCAACTTCTTAACAGCCTAATGGTGTTGGGGAGTAGGATTGAAACTAGGGTTAATTACAGGTGCCTTAGGTTTTTCAAGAGATTCTGTGACCTGCCCCATAGCTGCTCTTTGATAAAGCACAAGAAATTCAGCAAAGTAGTTGTAGGATCTGGCAGGGAAGACTACCTGAATTATTTCTCTGAGTAAAAAATCAGACTGCTCTTTTTGATCAATTTCTGCAAGATCTCATAGATCTAGATAAGAATATTCTTATATTGTGTGTATTAGGAATGTGGGTTTCTGTTTGGTAAAACACATCGTGCTGGTTGATCTTACGCACTAGACTGGAAAACCCTGAGGTATGCACTTAAGGTGTTGATTTAGAGTGGGATTTAGGGATTTAGCCTCCAGTAAGTATTGCATTACATAGCAGAATTTTTGAAGGCTCCTAGATCACAGTCCTTTTAATTTAAAGTAGCAAGCGTGTTATTTTTGCATGGTTCTTGCGCATTTTCAAGCCAGGCTTCAGTGTTCTCCCATCTACCTCAGCTCCAAACATCTGCCTCCTACTTGTTCCTCATATCTATATTGCCTTTACTTTTTTTAGCCAGGATTATGTACAGATTAAACACAAGGTTACAGGTACCTCCTCTTGGCATTGGGAAAAGTAAAGAAATTTAAAAAGATGATTTCAGGCTCTGGAACATTGTGTTCCACATCATAGCTAGGAAGCACTAATGCCTCATTACTGGGGATTCTGAAAACAACTAGCAGTGGCTTTGTCAGAAGGTACTGCTTGTATTCACTTCTGCTGTAAACGGTGACACCAGTAACTTTGTAGCAAAGTTAGTTTATATGATATAGTTGCAGCAGCTTAATCGGCTCTACCGTTTGTTCCACTCTGCCTAGAAAAAAAAGAAGTTGCAAGAGCAGCATGTACAAGAATGTTTGTACTATGTAGTTAAAGCTTTTAATCACTTCCTTCTGGAGAGATCTGCCTCTATTTGGGCTATATACTGCTCAGGTTTCCTGGATTGTATCTAGTGTAGGTGAATAAAGGCAACACAAATGTTTTAAAAGGCATTTATTAAGTATGTATAGGTATATTTTTCCATTGTTGTTGATGGGGTTTTCTTTGGGAGGGTGAGGGGAATTTTTTTAAAACTTGAAATTTCTAAGGATTATTTTAAAAGGCTGGTAACCTCCACCCAAATCTCTGTTCCAGCAGTTTGTCTTCCATAAAGGAAAACATACCACCAAAAAATTGCCTATGTGTCTTAGCTGCATAAAACATTTAGCATTGGTTAAATCTGAATAAGGGAAATATGAAAGTGCAATTTACAAAAATATAAATGGATATTGTATTGAAACATTATACAGTGTTCCTTTGTTCTGTGTTTTACCTCTTACCTCTGTTTGTCATTTCCTGTTTCTGTATTGTGCTTTCTGTCTACAAAAACCTGCCCTAGGCCAGTGTTACGTGGTGGGTCAGCTGCTACCACTTCCTCTAACCCTCATCATGACAGCACCAGGTAAAGAGGTTTTTTATTAGTCATGATCCACTAATTTAGTTTTTAAAATTCAGGCTTCTGTTTCCATATTTCTAGCGTTTTTAAAACACAAATGTTTTCTTCTATATTCCCTCTCAACCCTTTAAAATATTTCAAGCTGCTGCTCCTTACCCATCCAAGTCACTCGCAAAGACCTCAATTGTTTGACAGATAGAATGTGCTGCAGAATTCTGTCCTGAAGTTGGGTGTGAGAGGAGGCTCTTAAATGGCATTTGCAGCCTACTTGGAGTGTTTGCTATTTACAAGTTAATTTCATATTATTACTAGGAAGTTTGGCATTTCTATGGATTTCTGATGATTGTGGCTTGTATGCCTTTTCACTGCCATTTTCTGGGTGGACTGACATTATTTCAGTGGAAATGGATATGTGACTGACACAATCTCATGGTCGGTCAGGGTGAAGGAAAAAAATAGTTGCTTCCAGACTTATAGTTCCCATTTCCCACCACATCCTGTTTTCTTCAACATGGAGATTACATTTGTGCTTAAGGAGCACCTGATTGGATTCACTATCTACTTATCTAATTTGGGTTTTGTAACAGGCCAAGAGATTGTCTCAAGAAAATTTTTGCTGGTAGCCTTCTTGATTTAATACCTGCAATGATTTGGAGGTTGGTAGAGCAGCAGCGATACACTGTGATTTTACATGAGATGTATGTGACCTGTGAGGGTCATATCACTGAAAAGATGAGGCACTCTGCTTTTCCTGGGAGATGGGATTTTGATTTTTTTTCTTGTTTTTTTTTTACCATATAGTAGAAAACTTAAAATGGCTACAAAAACACCCTGCTCCAAAGTCTTTGTAGTAGTAAGGAGAACTTTTTGCTGAGCTCATAACATGAGTTTCACAGCACTGAGATAAAATAAAACAAAACAAAACCCACTCCAAAATGAACACAGCAATTTCAGGGGTTTTTAAAATTATTTCCTTGACTGAAAGAACTGCAAGTAGTAAATAGCACAAATTATAGTGAAATGCCAAGTCCTGATTTCACATGGAGAAGGTTTCTTTCTTGCTGTGTACCCGTCCACCTGAAAAAACAGACCAAAACATAATTAACATGCTGTCTTTTACCCAGTGTTGCTTGAGGATCTGTTACCCAAGTCCAGACTAAAATAATTCTTTGCTAGAAGCAGCAGTCCTTATTCAGAAACAACATATTAATGAACAGTGGGTGCAGGGAAACTTCTGGCAAGTTTTATGGTTTGAGGGGGAGAAGAATCCTGCCTGAGCCTAGGATGTTCTACAGATGTTGGCTGAGAGGAGACAGTGCAAAAGTTGTGTCTGTATGAACCTGTTGTGAAAGCTTCGGGAATTCTGCTCATATTCACATTAGTCTCAGTTGACCATTAACTGTCATCAATTGCTAAATGATATTTTAGGTGTATTTTATTAAGAATTTGGTACCCTTGACATAAATGTTTTAATTAATTTGCCCTGGAGTTAGAATGTTTTCTCTGAATCACACCACATTGAGAAAGCTGAGGAGTGCTCTAGGAAACAAACTTTCCCATTGCTTGCACAGTTCAGCCTGCAGTGCCTCTGCACTTAGACTCTTTATTTGCAAAGTCTCTGCTTGAAATAATTTTATTAACCTGAGTGATGTCATTAATCTCAGTGGTGTGCACTTGGGATATTGAAGCAGGTTCTGAGCATAATACACCCAGTTCTTTCCAGGTCATCATGTAGTTATTTCTAGACTGTTGCCAGGTCTCTTGCAACTTTGCTATTAGCTCAGAGAATTTTCAAGTTTCATTAATCAGTTAAATAACTGCAGCCTCTTCAGAGACCAAGTGGCAGCAAGATGTCTGTTTGCACTGAGAAACTTCTTTATATATTTAGATGTGTAGAGTAATACACCTAGATGTGGTTGAGCCTTTAGCCACTTTCTATGTGTTTGCACTTTTTTACATTAGGATCCTACTGAAACAGACAACTCTGGAAAAGCTGGGAAAAAGGTTTTATAATTCTTCTCAGTGTTGTCATTTAAAAAAAGAATACATTATGGTACTTGCTAATCTTTGCATAGATGAGACAGCTCAGCTATCTCTCTTCTCTGGTAGATGTGGTTTTTCCAGCTTTGACACGCCACTTGAGGGAACACCAGATGACATGACAGTTGTAGATGCTGCTTCTCTGAGAAGACAGGTATGTAAAGCATAATAATATTATAACATAATTGCTTATCAGTACCTGAAGGGGGCCTCCAGAAAGGCTAGGGTACCCCTTTTAAAAGGGTACAGGATGCAAATTGGAAGAGAGTAGATTTAGGCTGGGTGTAAGAAAGAAATTCTTTACTGTGAGGGTGGTGAGACACTGGTTGGCACAGGTTGCCTCCTCCCTGGAAGTGTTAACGGCCAGGCTGGATGAGGCATTGAACAACCTGGTCTAGTGGGAGGTGTCCCTGCCCATGGCAGGGGGGTTGGAACTAGATGATCTTTAAGGTCTATGACCATTCTATGATAATTACATGAAGAAAAAGCTGTAGTGGTAAAACAGGTAAATAGGTTTTCTGTGTGGCTGTGTAGTTACTTTCTGTACCCCTGATGGGATACCCCTGGGTGTCTTGTACTGACCTGGCAATCTGAGAGTGACTCCATTTCTGTGCTACTTAATTGGGGACAGCAAGGTCTGATCACTACTGACTATCAGTAGAAAGCCAAATTATCAAGTGTTTAAAATCCATCAGCTCAAGATACTGATTTCACATGGCTATTCAGAAGCTTTTATAAAGTCTGGCAACTTCTAATGAAGCACTAAAATCCTTTATTTATTTTTAGATAATCAAACTTAATCGTCGCCTACAACTTCTAGAAGAAGAAAACAAAGAGCGTGCTAAAAGGGAAATGATCATGTATTCAATTACTGTAGCTTTCTGGCTACTCAACAGCTGGTTTTGGTTTCGGCGCTAGACATGACTCTGGGGGAGATTTCTTGGTTGATACTACAATTTGCAGAATTCTGTTTCTGTTTCTGAACTGTATGCTGTTTTATATTTCATACACTGGGAACTTCCACCACAGATAAAGGCTATAGAATTGCAGTGTTAACGGGACACCTTGTTCAGTTGTCATCTATTTAATAGATTTGCATTGCAAATACTTGCAGTATCCTCCTGTGCATGCTTCAGTGTAAATATGGGCCAGCTGATACCAAGTTTACTTGATGTGATGTAAGGATGGTAATCTACAGAATTAACCATTGGATGTTTCATTGTGGTGGAAAGACAGCAAATGGAATGAGTTTAAAAAAAATAAAAACAAAAGAATAAAAATTAGTTCTTATTGTTCTCTTGGTAGATGCAATTAAACATGATTGCACTCGTTTTCCTTTTAGTCTGAATAGTTTGAATGTACCATATTCAAGGAGTGTGTCCAGTTTCCTGAGTATGTTCCTTGTTTAAGTATATGTTCAGGTCAAATAATAAAAGATATTCTTTGCTAACGTGCAGGTTGTCCAGAGCTGTGTAATATGTTTGGGGTTTTTTTAGCTTTAATTTTGCAGATGTTTTTCTATAAAATACATTTTTAAGCAAGTCAGTTTGTGACTGATCAAAATATTATGGAGTATGAGGTACTGATGTAGTATATTTAATAAAACTCTGAAAAAAGAAAAAATCCCAAGCCATTGTTTAATAATATTTTAAGAAAATTCATTTGAGGGTTCATCTAAATTATTGATCTTTAAACTACTAGTGATGGACTGAATTGAAACCTCACCTGCTGCAGCTTAGCATCCCCTGTGTGTTCTGGGGTTGTTCCTGGCATGTGTGGTGAGTGTGTGGGTATGGGAAGCTGGATGGGTGTTCCCACAGAGAATCGCAGAATAGTTGGGGTTGGAGGGGAACCTTTCAAGGCCATAAAGGCAATAAGCAGGGCTATCTTTAACTTGATCAGGTTTCTCAGTGCTTTGTTGAGCCTGACCTTGAATGTTTCTGAGGATGGGCACTGTGGTCAGTTTAAGGATCTCCTGTCCTGTCCCAAGATCTGCTACATCCTTGGTGGTTGATGTGCTGAGTCGTGTGGGATGTTGCAGAGACTGAGGCCTCCCTGCATGAGGAGGAAGATGGGTTCTGAAGGTTCCTGCTTTCAGTCTTCCCAGGCTCTCATGTCTGCTCACAGCCTTTGCTTCCCTACCGACAGTGGTGGAAGTGCCAGTGGTGGAAATGTTATCAATTTTATACAATTAGCTTTAAGCTAAAGGTGTGCTGTGCGAACCCTGGTGATGCGTAAGAGGAGAGCTGTGGCTGCCAGAGATCTTACGGAGCTGTACGTGCAAGAGTTTAAAAAGCTGCTTTTAGGGAAGCGGACTTTGTCTCGCGAGTGTCAGCGAAACCCAGTTCGCTCAGACTTCAAAAACAGGCGCTATTTCCCTTCACCGTGAGTAAAGTCTGGTTGCCAGCGGGACCCGCTCTCACCGCAGCTGTGAGCATCATCCGTTCAGTCCCCCCGGCAAGCCCCGCCTCACGACTCGCCACAGCCTCAGGCAAGTGGGGCGTTTCCGGCGAACTTGTCCCGTTCCGGCCGGGAGCGCTTCCGCCGGAACGAACGAGGACCGGGCTGCGTTTTCCGGGGGGAAAGGGGAGGGAACGGGCTCTCTCCCGCACCCACCAGCATGGCTGTACGGCTGCTCTGGCGGGAGTCGCGGCGGCTGCTGGCCGGGGCTGGGGCCGAGCTCAGGCTCAAGGTCAGCGTCAGCACCGCTCCTCCCCGCGAGAAGAAGCGGTGGCTGCGGGCATACCTGGAGCTGAAGCGGCTGGAGGAGCTCCCTCGGCGGCGGTGAGCGCCGGCCCGGCTTTGAGGAGATGAAGGGGACGGGGGGACAACATGGTGTAGGCGGGATTCAGGAGAAGGGGTGCAGCGGCTGGGAAATAGGTGAAATCGCAACGTGTCCCGGCGGGAGGTGCTCAGGCCGGTGGGGTCCAAATGGGAGTGCTCGCGGAGAGAAACCTCCCTCCCTTTGCCCACGGGGCCTTTACGCACTAATCCGTATTTTCAGAAAGAAGCCCGCAGTGCAAGTAACTTCTGTTCCTGAGCCCTTTCTCTGCCCCTGTACGTAGGTCGGAGAAGCCCAACTGGGATTACCACGCGGAGATCCAGGCTTTTAGCCACCGGCTCCAGGAGAACTTCTCTTTGGATCTCCTCAAGACTGCCTTTGTTAATTCCTGTTACATCGAAAGGGAAGAGGCGAGACGCCGAGAGCTTGGGATAGACAAAGAAATGGTTGCTCTTAATCTAGAGGATAACAGTAAACTCGCGGAACAAGGGAAGTCGTTATCACGCTCGTACCTGAGGCGGTGCTTTGAAGGTGCCTACCCAGAGTTACCCGCAGAGGGGGTAGGAGCACTTGTTGATTTTCTTACTGGTCAGGAACTGGTTGCTTATGTGGCTCAAAACCTGTCTGTACAGGACCTGACACTTTGCAGAGAGTTTCCAGTCCCAGCGGACGTGCTCCAGAGGACGTTCTTTGCCGTCATAGGAGCCTTGCTCGATAGCAGCGGGCCCGAGAAAACAGAGATCTTTGTCCGGGTAGGTTATCACTTTGCCCTCTATTTTTGTACTGACAATGATAACGTTGAAGGGGCTCCAAAGATCCAGGGAAAATAAGTTAATGGTGTGTAACATGACCAGAGATCCAGGGAGATTCGCAAAATTTTAACAATACTGTAGCAAAACAATTCAGCAGTGAGAATTGTTGTGGAGTGGTCAGGTGGGGTCTTGAGGTTGTATGGGTTTTTTGATGATTTTCATTTTCAATTCTTTAGGAAGTGTTGGCTGGTGAAGTACATAAAATCATACTGCTGGTTTACCATGGTGATATTTTACTGCTTGCTTACATTTACTAAGTGAAAGTGTTATATTCCATGCACCATACCGTCAAATAATTAAATTATCTCATGTAAGGTCATCTTCGGTTTTTAACTTACAATACATAGAGCAGGGTCCGAGTTAACGGGCTTTACATTTAAGAGTGCAAGCGCTTGAAGATATTTCATACAAAAATGCTCCAATTAAAATGCAATGTAACATAGTGACTTTAGCTTTTAATTCTTTTCAGTTGTCATTTTTGCTTATTTCCACCATAGTACATTCCACATCATCATCGATCAGCACCACATCCTTCTTCAGAGCTTTGATAGCAAAGTATTCGTTTCAGCAAGCAGAACCTTTCCAAAACTTCCTTTCCCTTGCACTTTGTGGAAGACAAAGCTGTCTATGTTGAATTTCCTCCTGCTTGCGATTCGTGGTGCTGTCTTGGCTGTGCTTCCCTCCCAGAGTTTATCATACTCGCCACTATCTGTTGAATCACCCCCTGGTGCTCTGGATTTCTTGTCAAAATCTTGATAGATACCAACACTTTCTACAGATCCAGAATCAGACTTTCATGAAGATCTCTGGTTAACTTGATTTAAAGCTTCAGCAAGCAACTTCTGGTTTATGCCACATAAGTTGGCCACCTTCTTCTGGCATTTGTGATGTACATTCATCCCACATTCTTCACATTTGAGTCCTTGCTTGACCAGCCCCCAGAGCAGGCTGCCACAGTGGTCACAGAGGTAGGGCTCATGTAGTTGTAAACTTTGAAGCGATGAGGCATGTCAATGTTGAAACACTTCTTCTGAAACATTGCGTCCCTGCTGTTTGCAACAGTACCAGTGCATCTCCCGATGATTTTATCAATACATTTCTTATGAATAGCAGCGTTGCATTGCCTACATTTGTATCCCTGCTTGTTGAGTCCCCATACAAATTCTTTGCAGACAGAACAAAATGTAGGTTGTCCAAAGAAGGTAGCAATAAATTCATTATTTTTGATGTAGTGGATTTTGGCTTGCTTGATAGCTCCTCTCCTGTTTATAGTTACTATTGTTCCTTCTTCTCTCATTGACTGTTTGCAATCTATATCTTCCAAAAAATACTGCACAGCCATCAGCACCTTCCCATGAGGTTTCTACTTCTGCAGTAGAGCAAAGCTAGTTAAACTCCTGTATCTGATACGAGACCATTCAGAGGTCTCTCTAAGAATAATTAGCAGTTTGCAGGCAAAGACATTGAACCAAAGAAGTGGGAGTCCTGTGGATTTGCACATTCCCTTTAGCCTGTTTGCAGAACTCTTCCAATGCTGGAAACAGCACTGTGTCAGGAGCTGCACCCTCACGCTGTTGTAACCCCACTCTTGGGCTGGTCTTGCTTCTTCCTCATGTCTGGGCAGTCAGCTCTCCCCAAGCTTCACATCCTACTTGTGCCTTATTCAAGCAGAGCTGGGCTTAGGCGAGAAATGTGCTGGGGCAGTGTCATCATTCAGTTCAGCCTTCTATTGTCAATGTCATTAATGCCTCTTCATATTATATTTTTATTAGCAGATACCAGAAGCTAGAGCCTTCATTACATTTCCCATGAATTCTAACTTCTACATATTTTTGGTTAGGATTTTTTTGTTCCCCAGCTGATTGGAAAAGACCTGTTTGAGATCTGGGAAGTTGTGAATCCTATGGGCTTACTAGTGGAAGAACTGACCAAGAGGAATATCTCTTCTCCAGAACCAAGAATTACCAGGCAGCTGGGAGTCAGCACAGTTCTGCCACTATACTTCGTTGGGTTGTACTGGTCAGTATGATATTAATTTAAAGCAAGATGGATTTAAGCTGGCGGGGAGGGGAGGAGGAAGACAATCTTTTACTTTTCTGCTTGTGCTTTTTATTCATGTGTTTACAGAAAAGAAACTTCACAGTGACTTCTGTGCAAAACTGGCCATTTATGAGTTGCAGTAGCAAGCTCTTATGATGCATAGAAGACAGCTTCTGACTTAAATGCTTCACAGTTTAAACTGGACTTATGAAAGAGTCTGGGTCTCTGTTCTGGGTGACTTAATGTAGGAACTTTGCAATAATGGTAACTGAATGGCTTTAGAAGGACCATAGCCGTATCCAGGGCACAGAAAGGGTAGAGACATTGATATCAAGGGAGCAGGACTGAAGAGACACATTTTACATTCCAGAGGGACTTTTTAGATTTCAAATCATGGGCACTGTGTTCTAGACAAGAGGAATGCCTGTACCCAGGCAAAACTTGAAGTACCATTCATCCTTGGTGTGCTTGTCTTTTACACAGGGTTATCAGTGCTCCTCTGGAACAGAACAGGATCTTCTTCCACCACATATCATTGGTACTTTGCTAAGTGAGCTGCAGATAAACATGTGGGAAGAATGCCTTAACTTGGTCTGATTTATTATGTTTTGGTGTATGTGCCTGCTAAGATTTATTATCATATATAAAAGGAAGGAACTTTGATGATTTTTCTTCTGGAGTCCTTGGTGTTCCTTCATTGAGCTGTCCCTATTCAGTAGCCATAGATGCTGAGTAAACAGAGCTGAATAGGTACTTCATGGCACTGAGATTTTCTCTGTGAATCCTTCTGAAGTTTCAGAGGGCTTTCTTAGCATTGCTGTGTTAGAAATCTAAATAAAGAGATTAGTATCCTTCCAGGAAATAGCTGCATTTCTGGTTGGAGTTTCCATTGTTCCAGCTTCTTTGCAGGAAAGAGAAATGGAAATGTTTACATTTGTGTGTATGTAGAAATTACCTTTGGTATTTGCAGATATTGGAGAGAAAAAAATAAAAACAGGCAGCCCTTATTCATGACATCGAGTAGTGCTCAGGATTACTTGATGAAAATGTTTTTGTTTTTTTTTCCTTCTTTTCCCAAAGCGATAAGAAGATTATAGCTGAAGGTCCTGGAGAAACGCTGCTTGCTGCAGAGGAAGAAGCTGCCCGTGTGGCTCTGCGGAAGCTCTATGGATACACGGAGAACAGGAGACCTTGGGATTACTCAAAACCCAAACAGGGACTGGCAGCTGAAAGGGCTATCAGCAGTAGCTAGATAATAAAAGATGCCTGTAGTGTCTCTTAAGTATGAATGGCTTCCATGCTGACTGTATTTAGGAAAGGAAAATTCCATTTGTTTTTTTCATCTTAAGTACTTGAAATTTTAAAATCAAATATGGTATTAAAATAAAAGGTCTTTTGCACAGTGTTTAAGACTTGCTTATTTTCTTAAGCATAACAAAAGTACCCTTTTTCTGAATTCTTGTCTTTTGGTGAAGAAGTTTTTCCATGTATTATAAGCGGCCAGTTTTAGTGTTGTTTAACAGTTTCACTGTGTAGGAAAAGGTTTCCTGAGTGTGTCCCTGGGGATTGGTTTGAGAGTATTGTGAATCAGATGAGCTGAATTGCGTGTGCAGCATTGGTCTTTCGATTGAAACTGGATTAATTTTTCCTTGTGATGTCAACAGTATCAACTGTCTTGATGGTCAAATTTTTAAAAATGCAAATGGCACTTTGGAGGTCGATCTGTTTGCATACAGATTCTACTGGACAGATATGGTGTTCTCTCTAGTTGGAGCACACTCTGAAAAAGGGTGTATTTTTAAATTTTTAAGAAGAGAAATAAGGGTCACGAGGGCCCAGAGAGGTTGTGGATGCCCCCTTTCTGAAGTTGTTTAAGGCCTGGCTGGACAAGGCATCCAGTTAGGGAGCCTTCAACACAAGAAGGACATTGAGCTATTGCAGCGGGTCCAGAGGAGGGCCACCAAGATGATCAAAGGGCTGGAGCAACTGCCCTATGAAGACAGGCTGAAGGAGTTGGGGTTGTTCAGCCTGGAGAAGAGAAGGCTCAGGGGGGACCTCATAGTAACTTATCAGTACCTGAGGGGGTCCTACGGAAAGGCAGGGGAAGTACTTTTTAATAAGATATCTGATGGGAGGACTAGAAACAATGGATGTAAATTGGGAGGGGGTAGATTTAGACTGGACATAAGAAAGAAATTCTTTACAGTGAGGGTGGCGAAACACTGGAACAGGTTGCCCAGAGAGGTTGTGGATGCCCCCTCTTTGGAGGTGTTCAAGACAAGGCTGGACAAGGCACTGAGCAGCCTGATTGAGTGAGAGGTGTCCCTGCCTATAGCAGGAGGGTTGGAACTCGATGATCTTTAAGGTCCCTTCCAACCCAAACTATTCTATGATTCTAAGATAGCCTATCACTAAACAGTATTCTCTAGTTGGTAAGCTACAGCCTTCTCTTTACTTTTTCCACTCCCCTCCCCCAGGTTTTTTTTGGTCTTTTTGGTACTTTTCCTGTTAAGGCTCTAGTTACTTCATTTTTTGCCTGTCTTTTGGCTGCTTAGTTTGAGCAGAGATGTCACTGAAGTATTGGAGTAAGTGTTTGTTTTCTTTTCACCACCTGTAGCTGTTCTAATGTAACTCCAAGGAAATGGAAAAGTATTTGGAGTAACACAAATACCCCATTATGTTAATTGTCATAAAAACTAGCTGTGCGGACCAGAGACAACAGGTGCATGAGGACTTTGACTCTTTCAGAATTATTTGCTTTAAAATGGAATGAGAGTGTGTTACTGAGCCCTCAATGGAAGAAAGGAAGAAGCTGAATGCTGGAAAGTGGTTTAAGAAGTGTCTCCTGCCTTATCGCAATGTAAATACTGGTTGGAAAAGATGACAAAGAAGTAAATGTGACCTCACCAGTAAAATGAATCTGCAGGTGCCCTTCAGACAGGTTTGATATTTCTGTCCCTAACAACTGCCTTTAGCCCCCAAGATGGGTTTTTGTGAAGGAGAGGTAGCAGTGACAGGTTGCAGCTACTCAGTAGGTCTGCGGTGCAGTGACCTGATGCCCTGGCTGTGAGACTAGGACCTGACTCTGCTCTACCTGATGGAAAGAGTTGTTGGTTATTTAAGCAAAAGAATGCCTGTAATTTATGCCTGGTTTCTGTGTTTGATGTGATGTGTGCCTTCAGTGTGTATAAAACATTGAGCAGCAAAATCTTCCTTCTGCTTTTTGGTGTGCAACAGCATGACTATAAAAAGGAGAGCAGAAAGATCAGTCTGGCGTAAAATATGCATAAATTGCTTGTGTTAAGTGAAAAATTCCAGCTGGGTAATCTATTCTTGCTTATATAAGCAAAGCAAATAAGGTCACTGTATTCCAGGGGAATAACAGCAGGGTTTGAAAAGAGGATAGAAATTACTTGTGCTATTTTTACTTTCCAGATGAAGTAGTTCTCTTACCTTTACCTATTTTAAAAGGACAATAGTGAAGGTGGGTTTTTTACATTCTAAGTTTGATCTACCTACTATTTTTATGTATATAAGAGAGAGAAAAAAAGCAATTTTCTGCTAGTTTACCTTAAAAGAATGTTTTGAATCTGTTTGTTGCAGCTTCACAGTTCACAATATGGATATAATTCCTAGGAGAAAGGAATTTCTGAATAGTATGCAGAATAAAAAAGAGAGTAATGAAAGATTTTGTTATGTAGTACATCTATGGAATGACTTGGGAACAAATGGACTGACAATTTGGGGGCATGGAAAGAAAGAATGGGGTTTTTATAGAGGTGTGAGTGCAAAAGGAGTTTTTGTAAGGAAATGTGTCCCAGTTTCAAGCTTCAAAGGTCAGAAAAAGGTTTTATTTGGTGTCTGTGCTTTAACTCTGGCAGTGAAGTAGGTATTTAAGGATTTACCATTAGAATTGTGGGATCATTTACATACTACAGATTAATAACCTTTTTTCCCCCTTCTGAATCAGGAGCCATAGACTGTAACTAAGAGATATTTAAAAATTAGTTAGATTTACATGAAATTCCATGGTAGTGATTTTTTTGTCTGAAAAATACTTTTTGAGCTCTCTGCATTGGAATTAGCCCAGGAGCTGTGCATAAGTGCATTTATGTTCCTTAAGTTTCTGAAATGAAGTTTCAGAGAAGGTAATACATCAAGCAGCTTGTCAATAATTGACAGTAAAGAATACGGACATTGAACCCAGAGAACAACTAACTTTATAGATAATTTTAATTAATATGATAAACTTTAAAAGCAGTAGAACAGGATATGTTCTGTAGCATTCATGGAATTCTGCAATAGGTTAATGTCATATTAAGTCACCTTTGATTAGGTTTTTCTGTGTACTACCTGTTAACCCTATCTGAAGCAGATGTTTGTTACTGTGTTTGTATTTATCATTTCTTTAAGTCATTCAAACCTTATCTCTAAAACAAGGTATTTTCTGTAAAGTGAAAAGTATAACTGGTAAAGCAGAACACAAACAATATTTTGGGTCTAGCTAAAATGACATACCATTTGTTTAACAGCTGTATTTTGACCAATGTACAGTACTTCAATGCATTTAGCTTTCTCTTAGTTCTTGATCTCTGTATTGATTTGCGTCAATATGTCAGTGTGATAGACATAAATGTTAAGTCAACTTATGAAGTAATTGGACCACTAGTTGTTAATCCATTAAAAGCAATGGCAATTTTGCTATTGATTTTGGTCTAGACTTGATTTTGTTAAGTAATTTCAATGTCTTACATGACTCTGCTTCTGTCATCTAGATCATTTTATCTATTTTCTTGAAAGTATTTCAAAGGTGATTTGCATTTTGAGAAAGATAAGAGAAGTTCTATGGTATTGGAGTAGGAGAAAAACTTGCTAATGTGCTTCTATGGACTTTTGTTAAGTTTGCTTCTGTTTTCTGTATGTGCTTTCACTGCTGTGCCTCCAAACACTCAATAATGTAACTGAACACTCTGCAGTGTCTCCTTATTTCCAGCTGTTTTTCTGTAATTCTGACTTTAAAAATAATACAGGAATAATTTTTATGTTAATTGTTCCTGTGTTATAAATGCAGGAGCTTAAAGGACATCTCCATGTTAATCTGAAGTTTTGAATTGCCAATGAAAAGTTAAAGCTTTAATTTCATTTCTTGTAACAAGAGCTTTTGGTTTTTACAATAAGCCAAATGTTTAAATAAATTGCTCTGGTGCTATATTGCTATAAAAAGCAATGAAAAATTCAAAACATCAAAAGATTTTTTCAATACTATTCCACTGATCTAATGGCACTAGTTTTGTATGTTTATCTTTTTTAGCTTGTTGAAGAAATTGTTGATAAATTAGGAAGTTAAAATAATCAGCAGTTAATTGGACAGCAAGTAGCCTGTCATAGTGCAAAGTCATGTAGTGGAAGCACAGTTGACCTGCGTGACAGAACTGGAACACTGAAAGCTGGCAGTGATTCTTTGTTTGACAGGGCATACTGCAATGCAGCTCTTGGCAGTGCACCTAAAACTTGAAACTCTAGGGAGAAAGTAAGCATTACTGTGGTTATCTGTTTCAGATATTCAGAGTAGTTGGGATTTGGGAGTTCAAGGATCCCATTCTGCAATCTGTTCGTGTGGAGGATCTCCTTCATGGAGACAACCCAATCCTATGTAAGTAGGAAAGTGCTAATAAAACCAAGGAAGTGGTACTTTAAAAAGTCCTCCCAAGAGGAGAAGTGACTGGGTAGGAGAGCGAAGCATTCCCACCACCAGAGGGCAGTAATTTGTTTGAAATTTTGGCTTGATCCAGTAAATAAGTTCACTCAAATGACAGTTTATTACAAAGAAGTAAAAGGTACAGCTTAGGCTCCAAGTTATCACCAAAAAACATCGTTGCTTAAGATAACTTGCTTAAGAGGTAACTTCAAAGTCATATACTGTTTAATGAGACAAAATGGCTTCATTTATTGAATGCTAGTCCAATGCTAATAAGAATTACTGTCTTTAATTTCAAATGACAGGAATTTCCAGTTAATCAGAGAAAAAAATTATTGCCTAATGTAAAGCTCTGTATCTGAAGGTTGCTCATTCCATTACACAAATCTCCTGCATCAAGCAGTGGCTGCGGAAATAAGCTTAAAAACCTTAAAATTTGATTGGTATTTCATCACTAGGGGGCTGATGGGTTTGGATTGAGTCATTTACTTATATTCTGTTTACAAATCAGAGTACAGTTCAGTTTTACTTCTATGTTTCTTTTGCAGTAGAAATATGTTAAATATTTCCTTTAAATATTTAATTTCTATTTTGAATATCATGCAATGATATTTCAGATTACATTCATATTGGCATTTAGCAGATCCTCCGATCGCAATTCACTATTGTTTCTATTATTGCTTTTATGACTTTAGGATGAACCTCCCCTAGACGCAAGTGTCTGCATAGTTCCACTTCAAGGCCCTTGATATTGCATATTTTTCTCACAGTTGCTGACACTCGGTGGCCTATGACTTCAAGCATGATGTCCAAGCGTGGTTTGTGGTAATTTTCAGGATTCAGTCTGTCCCACATGAAAAGCAGGTGGGCTGCCTAAATTCTTTGAAGTCTATGCCAGTAGAAAAGTTGATCATTCCCAGTTTCCAAGGGAGGTAATTTATTTCATGATTTATTTCTTTGAAAGATTGTTGCTGAATTTGTCAGTTCTTAATTGGTTATTTCAATTGCCTACCACGAGTTTGGCCATAAGGTCAAGTGCTTAGGAAATTATCATAGATCAGATTGAGTTGGTTTCATCTCATTACCTCAAGAGAGATAAAAACAGGCAATAAAAAAATAACAACATTGAACATTTTATCTTGACTGGAGTAATACAGTCATAATTTCCTAGTAAACAAAACCAATAGGGACTAGATTAAAAAAATAATCAAGTCTGATAAAATTTGGAATAATCTTCAAATTTTTCCTGTAATGAAAAATTCCCTGGACTACAGAAGGGATTTGCAGAATCTACTGATGGATTGTCTGACTCTTACAAGATTCTTTTTGAAATCTGCAATGAATGCTTTCCATACTTCAACATCATTTCCATTTTTGAAGGATAACGGTACATCCTCTTTACATGAAATTATTCCAAAGAACTTGTGTTGGCAAACAGTAATTTTGATTTCATTTATACATGGGGATGAAACTGGTTGTAGAGGGGATTGAGGGAAATTGTAGGCATTGCCTGACTCTGTGTTAAGAGGGTTTATTAAAGAAAGGAAACACATGGTACTTTGGATCAAAGCTGAGATTGTGGACAAGTCTCTGATAATTCATTGAGTGTTAGGTGCTAAGTACATAATGAGAATGAAATAAAAAGAACTAAATTCTTTGTCAGTGATCAGGGTTTGTACAGTAATCTATCAACGATGGAAAGACTACTAGAGTAAAACACGTAAAACCTTGGCAAGTGTCCAGGTCAGTAACAATGGAACTTTTTCATTAATAACCATTAAATGTTTCTGTTAATCATTACTTTGCTGAAATTGTTCTATTTCTGAGTGATTATACTCATAATACTAATTCTGAGTTACCAAGTGGTCTGGGCTCTGCATCTACAGCCAGCTGTACAATGAAGTGTGGCCACTGGCAGCTATCAGCACAGCCGGGTATGCACCTCCTCTATCTTTTACCTGCATGTGTGTGTGTTGCAGTTGGGCACTTATCTGTGTGCACAAAGTACAAGGAGGGGAAAATGAGCTGAAGGGTAGTTCTGGCATTGAAGCAATATTTATAAGCTGTCTGTGAAGTTTAAAAATTGGAAAGATGGCCCTTAAATAGTAAAGTACTGAGAGCTGGAACAACCTCACTCAAGAAGTTGGGGCAGGACGTAGAATTCCCAAGAGATTAATAAAGTTAACCTTGATAATTTAGGAAAGTCAGGGTAAACGTAGCTCTGAGAAACTGAACTAACAGTGTCACAAATTCTAACAATTACAAGGGACTCAACTAGAAGTCCTGAGTTGTAAGAAATACTATACTTACCTAACAGCTTCTGTAATACTTTGGTTTCCATATTTGTTCTTTCTCTCTTCCAGTTTTGCTCATCCACCGTAGCCTGGATGATTTTGGTTTACTTTTTTCATTTGTTTTAACACTTCTCGTACATTGCAGGCTGTATTTCTCAAATTCTGGTGTTTATGACAGTAACACACTGTTCTTTGATAACTGAGGTATTTCTCTGGGTGGGCGCTGTCCTCAATTTTTCATTCAGTGTGCAGAGTATTTTTCATCTTACATGCACTCCTTGTCCACAAACCAAATTGAAAAACCAAACCAAAGCAAGGTTTGTTCTAGTCCGGATGCAATAATTTTCTGAAGTTAGTCTTTTCCAGTTGCCAGAACACAGTATGTGGAATATTATTGTGCCCATTGTGCCTTTATTGTTAATTTGCTTCTATTTAGTTTTGGTTTGTTGAATTTTTTTTCTTTTTTAGTAATGAAATTTTTTTAGCATGTGACCAGTAAATATTAAATGAAAAAGGCTTCTTTTTCATGTCAAATCATTTTGCTTAAGTCACATGCTAATGAGCATTTCTTTCTCCTCTTGGTTAAGGTCATTGCCATTTAACCAGAGAATGCATTCTTAAAAGAAATGTTAGGTCTTATTAAACTGCTTGTATCTACACCTATGGCTTCTGAAGGTTAAAATGTGCAGTTCAAAGTCAGAAACTGCCTGTACACCAGAATGTACAAGAGGCCTTAGTATGAGGAGATTCAATTTTCTTGTTACATTAATTATTTTTAACAATCTGAAAGTTTGTACTTTTACTTCCAAACTAAATTACATGGAGAAAGTGCTAAAATGTTGCTAGGTCTAGCAATATTTTTCCCATCTATGGATTGAGACTAGGCTTCTCCTGCGGAGAACCGCCCTTAAGAGGATATTTGCAGCTACTGGGGATTATCTCTATTCTCTGCAACTGCCCTAGGCTATACTTCATTCTCCAGAGGATTTTTTGTTTGCTGTGCATCTCGTTAGTGCTCTTTTAACCTGTTAATGCTGCCAGTCATAAAGCCCTTTTCTCTTCACCTCCTCGAATAATGAAACTGCAGTTTGGACAAGACCTATTCTCAGGTATTCATGAGAAAAATGTTGGTGACAGTATCTCAGATTTTTATGAGTGTACTGAGAAGCATTACTCTTTATTTGAAGGATCAGGTTTCCTTTCATGGTCCACATGTAAAATATTGTATTTCAGAAACAAGGTGACCATATAACATAATTTTCCAATATTCACATTTTCTTTATTTTCTTTATTTTTCTATTCGAATATCTGGCACTTTAAAGCTCTCTTTCCCACATTTCTCTGGTTTTTACTGTCCATATCCATTGCTTTACACTAAGATACTGCTCTTTTTTGTCCTACTTCAAATCCAAAATGATGTTTCCATGTTTTTTAGTTATTTATTTGTGTATGCATTGTGTAAAACTATCAGGGGAGATGGAAACATTATTGTGTTGGTTTGCTATCTCAGTCTTTCAGACTGACTTTCTGACTTTTTAAATTCTTTATGTGTTCAAGTTGACTTAAAGAATTAGAAAGTTCTGGATCTGTTTTCTGTACGTAGGTTCCAGTTGATAACACTGCTTCAGGATTACCACAAGCACTGAAGGATGCTTGTCCACAACAGTTAATTCTACTGTAGTGTACCCCAAATAAGCCTTCAGATGATGTTTAAAAAAAGAATCAAAATCTAAGGGAAGTCTAAAGGAGTTGGTGAATTTTATAAAGCATGGACAACTAAAAGAACACTGGTTCAGAATATGACTTTCGTCTGTTTTAGTATTATATTTTCCTTATTTAATTTGTTTTGCCAAGTGTAAGATATTTCTATGATTGCACTAACTGATAGCAGTTTCCACAAATTAGACTGACTAATCAATAATTTAGATACATGAGTAGAGAGGAACAAAGGACTCTATTCTCATAGAGCCTTACAGAAAATAGGCAGGCAATACTCATCATCAAGTGGAAAAGGCACTGAAGAATTGAACTTGAAAATATGCTGGGCTTTAACTACAAATCTCATTAATAGGTCAAGAAATAAGTTGTGCTGTATAAACTTTAATGTACAAATTAAGTAGTTCCTGATCAGAGAGCTGAAAGAGTGTTTCCTAGTTTAATACTTCATGTTGCCAAATACTACAGAAATTGTTGGTGGTTTAGATATCTAGATTCTCTCTCTCCTTATTCTAATTTAGAATCAAAAGTTAGACAGAGTTAAACTGCCTGTCCACTGTCTTTCAGCTCTTTGTCTCCTAAGGTAATTTGTTTGCTTCCTTCTTGTTTATTTCACATTTCCACAATCTCTCTCTTCTGCCTATAGTCTCTAGGCTGCCTTGTGTACTGCTAGCATTCCCATGGGCAGTTCTAGCAAATGTAAAATATTATGGTTTACCATTATTATTTGGTTGTTGTCTGTAGGATCAAATATGAATGTGCTCCACTTTGAGTGTAAAAGGTTTCATTCTCTGGCACGTTCCTCTGAAAAGAAACAATCATAAGTTTTGTGGTTTGTGAAACAGTTTATAGAGCATCATTCAACTATAAGATCTTTTAGAATAATGGTAAATCAACATAAATCAAAATCACTAACAGAAGCATTGGAATATGCCCTAAAAATAAAGAAAGGGCACTGCAAGTGTGAACTTAAAAATAAAATGCATTCACAAGATATTCCTGTGGCAGATGTTTTGCCTTTGTGCAATTGTATGTAGCATGTTCTTTCCACTACCTAGTCTGTGATTACAAACTGGAATATGATCTTGTACGCTTAAGACATGATGGAAATTCAAGAACTGTATCAAATAAAGGGGTAAGGTTGAAATATTGATAACCTTTTGATATCACTGACCAACCTAGAAAACAAGAAGAGAATAATGCTTCCTTATCTACCAAAATTTCTAACTAAACAAAGAAGCATACAAACAAAAACAAAAACAACAAAAACTATGACAACTCTGCATGCAAAATATTTCTCCCTAAATTAAGTAAAATTTTTCTTCACTAAGCATGGTGCCTACAGGACCTTGTATAGTCTTAAGGCAGTGTAACAGTTGTCATCTCAGACAAGACTGGCTCACAAGGTCCCTTCCAGTCCAGATAGGAAAACAGTGTTTAATTAACAAAGGTAAGCACAATTTAAGTTAACACAGAAGCTGCTCAGTCTTCTAAACAGCTAAAATTCAGTAACAGATTTTTTTGTTAATCAATGGATATACTTCCTTTTTTGTTTGCTTTGTGTGAAGAAAACAAAGGTAGGACATGAAGAAAGTCTAAGGATAGTATTTCCACAAGAGAAATATTAATAGTTTAGCTCACTTGAAAAAGTGAGGTAGGCATATAGGATTACCAGTGCTACATGGGAGACCAGGAAATCTCAGCCCTTGCCTGTGGAAAAACTTCAAGGTAATAGATTTAACTCAGGCAAAAGGAACTATTTTTATTAACAACAATAACTTGAGGATGTCACAGACTGGTTTCAGTTCTGTTTTCTGTTCAATCAATTTAGAAAAACTAATGACTGAAACTCAAAATTATTGCCTACAATGGAAACTTCATTCTTAGCAATAATCAGCAGGAAAAGAACATCAAGCTAAGACGAAAGATACTTAAGGCTTTTTACTACCTGATCTGTGTTAATTTTGGAAAGGCATTCTGTGCCTTCATGGTCCTCTTAAAATTTGTCTGATTTGTTCCAATTAGTAGGAAAATCCTACTTTACTTTTCATCAAGGAGGGTGCAGGGTTCTGGTACCTGTCTCTACACAGCTTTATCTCACTTTGAAACTGTAAAAGCTGTCTGTCAATAACGATACAGTAGATAGGACATAAACTGTAGAGAGAGAAGACTAAAGAAGAACTGCATTTTTGTCCATTTTTTTTCATCTTTTAGATACTTATGACTTTTCTACCTTCTGGTTCTGTCTCTCTTACTCCATAGCTTCAGCCTCCTCCACACCATCTTCAGAGCCAGCACTTCTACTTTGAATCTGTCTTTCATTCCTGAGGTAACCAAAAATAATTCAAAAGGAATTAGGTGTATTCACACTAATAAAACATGATCTTTTTTTAAAAAAATAAGTATTAAAGACTGCTAACGTGTATTATAAAAAATCAAGCTTATGTGACTGTATTTTATTGGGAGGTCTGTCAGCCACTAACAGCTGTAATGAGGGTTGTCCACCATTTACCTTCTCTATTATGTTAATGTCACAGCACAGTGTGGCAAATGTCAAAGGGGAATGGCATTTCAAATTAACACAATTTTGTAATTCAGTCATATTTCTCTGACCATTTCCTGCAGTTAAATTTTCTAGATTTAAATAATTGTCAACAAACAATAATGACTTATGTATACCTGACTATGACCTTCTCTTGTTTTGGTCTTGTTCTAAAATGTACTTATTAACAAAAAACTGCAGTTTAGCAAGGCCAGGCCCAAAGACACTGATTTATCTCAGTTGACTGAATCTTTAATAGCACATATCAGCAAATGTTCTGGCCAGATCTGCTTGCCCTGTTCTTAGCATTTTCAGAGAAACCTTCATATACAAATATTGCAGCAGCAGTTTAGTGCAGATCAGATATACCTAATCCCAGGATTAATTTTATATGCCCATCAGTACTGAAGCAAGATGGATTTAATAGCCCATTAGTCTTTCAGCATGATAATTTTCACATCACTTAGCCTGCTGGTTTAATTGCTTTTGTCCTAGTGACAAATACAAAATGTCTTATTCAACTCCCAAATGTACATTCTTAGCCTCTTGGTTTTTTTGGTCCTGTCAATAAGTCCCCTGGATCACTAATGTTATAATTTATACCCTAATAGCCAGTATTAAAGAGATTACTGAAGCAACATCTTTCCGATTTTATTATCCATGACTGGACTAACTTTTTTGTTCTGTTTTTATTTAATGAGAAATGCTGCAGGCATCGAAAAACCATTGTTTTACCTCTTGTTAGGAAATAAGTTTTAATGCTAAAATCTGTAGCAGCTGCAGCAGGGATTAAACACTTTTGGAATAAACACCTGGCCAGTGTATTTCCGGCCATGAAAGTCTGGTCAATTAGGAGAGAATGAAGAACAATTTTGTAGAGAGAAGCTGTCAGAGAGGAGGTTCAGGTCTTAGGGCAGAGAAAAAGAAAAATGTATCAGGAACAAGAAAACCAGAGTAAAGCTGTAGAGTAGAGGGTCTGTTCATGTGTATTATTTGTGCATTTGCTTTCCCCCTAGTAATTTAGAGAAAGAACAAGCCATCTGCTGTGAAGAAACTGATGCTAGCTGTAAACAGCATGCAACAGGAAAGGGAGTAGTGGAGCAGCACAAGCTACATTATTGCTTGAGGGGAGGTGAAACAGGGTTGGAAGGTAATGTAGCCGGTTTTCACACCTGTGTATGTCAATGGTGCAATGCAGGCACTTGTACATAGGCAAAGAGGTATTTTTCTGTTATGGGAAATGAGATGGCAAGATAAAGATGCTGGACTGCTTTGAGCGGATGTGCTCACAGTCTCTAAAAGAATCCAGATCCTACAGAACTTCTAGATCTTTACAAAAGTTGTGGCCTCACAACTCTGAAATCTCATAATGTAGTTTCCTGGAGCAAATTTGCTTTACAAGATACAGAAAGGAGAGACTTAATATTTTCAAAGAGTTATTTCTAAACTAAATTAATGTCAATGTAGTAATTGATTAATTAGGATATGCTCATCCTAGTGCTAACCATGAATAAAGTCAGAACCATTTCTTTAGGTGAACAAATTAGAGCAGGCTCTACTATAGTAAGTTCTTACTGACTGATATGAGTCTTCTCATATTAAACTTTCTGTTGGACTGAGTTCCCTGGGAGCTCAATTCCACATTTTAATGACAATGACTACTTCAGTAACAATGGTATATTTTTACTAGCAGCTATGTGATACTTGTGTAGATATCTCCATGACATAAACGACTGAAGTTGGACATTCTCACTTCAGTTAGAAAACATCTTTGATCTCATTGAAACGAAGTCCAACTGCATGTAGCAAATCTTCTACGGTGGGTGTTGTGGCCAATCTTCACCCTCCAAAGCATTTTCCAGGAAAAAACTTGGATTTTAATCTTTAAACTTCTTTTTTTTAATTATCCCCTAAATTTAAGTCATCTAATTTAGGCTGTTTAGATCACTGACAAGTCTTTAGCATTAGAATGTTTCACACAAAGCAAAAAAGAGGAGGAAATAGGAAATATTAAAAATATGCATATCAGCATTTCAGAGGGAAGTGAAAAACTAAAAGCAGTGAGAATTTGTTCCTTACTAGACCGGAAATATTTCATGTTTACTTTCAAGAATTCTGTTTAAACATTTGTGATTAATGATTTTATTATGTTTGTTTTCCCCTATGAACAGCTTGTACCATCTGTATTAGGCAAATCTGAGATCACTGAGTTTAAAAGTTAGAACTGTTTGATCAACTCATGTAGACCAGCACATCCAAAGGAACCAGAGCATGAATGTCGAATTACTGATGCCTAACACACAGTCCTGGTTCTTAAACTAAAAGTATGAGGAAAGTGCAGCAGATCAGATCCTGCTCCTACAAAAGCTGCCGCTAACATACGTGCTGACGTCAAAGTGCAAAACTTGACTCTAAATAGATAGCACTGGGAATCACTAAACCTTAAAAGATTTTAATCACACACAATGTTGCTAGGCAGTTTTTTTAATCACATCACCAAATTATAAAACACGTTAATTTTTTTTCCCTTAAGTTTATTTTGTTCCCTGTTGAAAAACCTACTTTTAGGCAACTCTGTTGGGAATAAAACATGTATTTGTAGATGGAAAGCGGATTTCAGTTCATACAGGAACAAAGGATTTCTCAGGAATATCGGCAGACACGTGGCTGCTGGCTTGGTTTCTTTTCCTTCAGAGAGGAAAGAATCCCACATTCTCAAGATGTAACTGGACATATCTCCAACAAAAAAAAGCGGCAGAGAATGATAACATCGTTCTCCTCACAATTCTCTCTGCCTTACGAAACTCGCACCGACAAAGGCTGACAGGGCCCTCCCGGGGAGCAGTCATAGCACAGCCAACTCCTGTTCTCACTGTTGACTGCGGACTTTAAGACTTTTGGGAAACGAGGGCTATTTAAATGGACAGGGAGAGAAGCGAGCCCCGCATCCGCTGCCAGCCGGGGCTTACCCTGCCCTCAGGAGCCTGGGGAGACCCCAACGGCCGCGCCTCGCGCTCACCCGAGGTGCGGAGAGAAGAGGGCGCCCTCGGCGGTGTGGCGGAACAGCCCGCCCCAAGACCGTGGCGGGGATTGTGCGCCCTCCCCCCAGTACTTTCCCTTTCCTTCTCCCCGGGAAAAGGCGGCCCGGACTCAGACTTTCCCGTGAGGATTGTCCTCAGGACCGCGCCGTTCCCGCACAGCTCCCCGCTGGGTCAAGTCGCGTGACACGGCCCCAGCGACTACAGCTCCCTTGGGCCAGGGTGGCGGCAATAGGGCTGTGTGTCCTCCCGGGCGAGAGGGGGCGCTGCCGCCGGCGGGGGCGCTGGACTCCTCCGCCGCCATCTCCTTCCCTGATCTCATAAAGGTGTCGCGCAGGTTCCGCTTCAGCNGTGCCGGTTGCCCTCCCCGCCCCTTCCTTCCCCCCTCCGGGCCCCGAAGCGCCGCCGCCGTCCGGGTGTGTGTGTGAGCGGGGCCCGGCGCCGTGCCGGGCTATCCCTTGGCCGGCGGGGCCATGGCCGCCAGCGCCAAGAGGAAGCAGGAGGAGAAGCACCTGAAGCTGCTGCGGGAGATGAGCAGCCTCCCGCCCAACCGCAAGTGCTTCGACTGCGACCAGCGCGG